>OY292520.1:6118034-6330047 GCA_958496365.1 Subacronicta megacephala | reverse complement strand
ACAGCCCCTAACCCCGCAATAAACAATTGTGTTATACCGTACGCACTGCTATACATCAAGCTATACAAATCCAGTATCAACTAAACGGGTGCTGCTTGTGGTGACTGGTAGACTTGCTGGCTATCGTGTCTCAAATATACATTTTTTTTTTTTTTTCATTTACGAGTTGACTGAGTTGCCTTGTAGGTCATAGTTATCATGCATAGTATTATTATCTGTTAATTAATGTACATTGTACCATACAAAATGTAAATGTGAGTACTATGTAGGTTAGTTTTAACTCGTATAACATTTATTTATATTAAAGATTTCTGAAAGTTTTGAGTATTTCCCATGACCTACGCAAATGTCTTGCTGATCTGGTATCGTTGTGCGTCGGGTCGTTGGGCTCCCTATATAATGGTTGAGCTACACGATGACTGATGTGTGCGTGCCGTCAGTTAGGACAGGTCAACTCAAAGCTGGTATGGTTCTTTCTTCAAAAGGCCTGTTCAGATTTCGCCCAACATAAACTCGCATATAATATAACTATTGTCTGGACTTTAAAAGAGACCATAATTCTCTAAGTTTGTTTCGACGTTTCTTCTCAGGTAGGAAACGTCGCCGCCATCTAGTTAAAAAAATACGTAAAAAAACGACTTGTAAAAGTGTCTTAAAAGATCTATTTACAGAGATAAAATATCATTTCATATCATCATCATTTCATATCATCATCATTTCATTTCAACTGACCTCGCATTGTAAGTAAACGCTTTCCCCACAATGCGAGGCCAGCCTATACTGGATTTGTATAGCTTGATGTGTACCTTATAATCATGATCACAGATAAGATCATATCGTGAGACACCATCATTTAGTAGTTAGTAGTGGTGTCGCACGGGTTGCGAACGTGACAATCAAGTTAAATCAGGTAGCTGATGACCAAATGTGTATGTTTCGAATAGAGAGTTTATGAATGCGTGTAATCCTCCTTAAATACTACACAACTTTTGAAATACTCGTAAATCATGTTACATTTATGTTATATTCTGTGCATTTAATAATTTTAAGCGACTAGGTATAACTTAGCCTATCAATATTTATGATGTTTCCTTTTTGTTTCAGGTAAATACGCTAAATTAGTTACTTCCAACAAAAGCTTACACATTAACTTCAGTTATTTTAAAAACGCCTTCTCACAAACTTGTTTTAAACTTTTCCGAGTCACTCGAGCTTATAGGTATTATATAATAATTTCTTAATATCGCCGTTTCTCTTTACTTCGTGTAGTATTATAATAATGTTTATTAATTCTAAATAAACTAACAATGAAAATAAACATATTTTTATTTCATATATCTACTTACTGAAATAATTCAGATAGGATAACTTAACCAACATAGCAGATTGAAATAATTATAACTAAAAGTAAGCCAGCTACAATAAACAAAGTAAATAATGTTAAGTGTAAATAGTTTTGAAAGCCGGAGTCTTCGATTGACGAAATCAAAAGACGTAAGACACAACCTTTTGATTTCGCCACTAACTTCCGAAACTGATGCCAATGTGAAAAGTGTTACTATGTGAAATGTTTAGGTAACCACAATAACAGGAAATTCTAATTCCGAAAAAACATATAGGTATAGCAAAAGTTTCGGCAGTCGACGGCGAAAACAAAAGATCTAACCAAATTAAAAGCATTGACTTCGGAAACTGTTTTCGAGATAAAGTTTTATTCGTATCAATATCATTTTTAAAAAAAAGCTTGTACTGTCGCCCGGTGTCCGTGCTAGCGAGCGGATTGAATATGGCTACCGCCGCGACGATGTCTGAAAAAGCAGTGAATACGCTAAAATGTGTGAACTTTAATATAATGATTAATTAGTTATTATCATTTATCTAAAATAAGAACGCAGTGATAGATAATGGAAGCCTTATAAGGATTTGTGCAACTGCTTTTTGTAATAAGGTAGATCGTACAAAAAATTTGCTATACAAACTAACCAAAAGAATGACGCAAGGAAGGCAAAAATCAGACTTGGAAGATATGCTATTGTTTTCAAAGTGACTGAATAAGATCTTATACCAATTTTTGTGGCGCGTGACTTGCAAAAATTACCGCCTGTGACATTCGACCATGTTGATGTCACCAAATTATTAAAAGAAAATAGTTATGCGCAATGATAATTATATGCCAGAAGTGTTTTTGGGTTTTTCTATGAAATTCTCAGAAGAAGCTCGGAGTCTGCAATAGGCTCGCCCACTACTACATGGGGTGTGCGTTCGCGCAGCGGAATGTTGTTGAATTTAAAGATTTTAAGTATGCAGATATTTAGTGTATGACGTCGTATAATTGTGTATGGTAAAAAAAAAATTGTGCACGCTGCCATTGTGGAGAAATTCATCAAAAACTGATTCCGCTGGGCGAACGTTGTCCTGGCGGAACTTTTTTTAATCCATTAACTTTAGAAGAAAAAAGATGTGTCCAATAATTAGTGTGTATTTGTGTGTAATTGTGTATGTATGAATAACATTAGTGCATGCATAAACTTCGGAGAAATTCAAGTTTCCGCTACGCGAACGTTTGGCCATTAGCTAGTTTTCATATAAAGCGCTTACATAGAGAGCTGTAGAATTTTACATACATTGTTTTGAATTTGTTTATATTTGTTTAAAAAACAGATTTAGAAAAAAACGTAGGGCTTAAAAGATAAAAATATAAACGTAAAATACGCTTATTAGGTCTTAGTTCTTAAAGTATGCACTTTGGGGTCTAGATTTTCACGTTTATACAAACCTTGTAAGTGTCTGCAACATGTTGCCAAGTATCAATGATGTTCCGTTAGTAATTAAAGAGTTATAGGACAATTTACCATGAATAGATCACTGTTTACAAAGCAGTCAAATATCACGACGTTCTAAAGGCATTGCATGGTAAAATGTATGCCAATAATTAGTGTATTCATTCAACTATTCACATGCAAAATTTCATGTCATTAAATTCAGTAATTAAAGAAAAACAATTATAATACTGACGAAACATCGAAAACCTACATAACCCGACCAAGTTCGGATAGCTACAAAAAAGCGGCCGTGCAATATATTTAGGTAACATCCCAAAATTTACAGTATAATACCGGTATTGAATTGGTATAGGTGATAACACAATTGTTGTTTCGATATAATTTTTGGTCATTTATTTTTGTACACCTACTTTTTTAAATGTATTTGACTATGACAGAATGTAGGTAGGTACTATTTACGTAGGTACTTTATTTAAGTATGCGCTTGAGACTTGAGATATACCTAATCTAGATATATTATAAGACAAATAAAATTCATACAGCTAATTTCTATTGAAGATTTCACGGATCAGGATTCTAACTATAGACCCCTTAGGGAAATTAAATAATTACCACATGTAAGTACCTATATGATTCTTTTGTTCAAAAATTTAGTTTAGTCCCGTTTTTTTTTTATTTTTGACCCAAGAACAAAGTAAATATTATGATGAAGTATTAAAAAATACACATATCGTTTTATCTATCGATGCAACCGGTTCGATTTTTCAAGTAATTGCACCGCCAAATGTTAACGATAATTTAAGAACTAAGGAACCCAAACATACCTTTTTGTATGCCGTTGTAGCATACACTGCAAACACAAGTATACCTTTATGTTATATGGCGTCCCAGACCCATACTACTGAAACCATAGCCACGTGGTTAAGCACATGGGCGCGTAACCGTAATACGCCGAATGAAATTATCAGTGATGATTCGTCTGCCCTATTAGGAGCAATGTGTCGCAGTTTTTTAAACACCGACACAAACAAATATTTGGCGCAGTGTTTTTCGATATTAGAAGGTGAACATAATTCTATACCAGCATGTTACATTAGATTGGATAAGTCTCATTTAAAAAAAAAATTATACAAACAAAGCTGTTTTGAAAAAGCGACAGAAAAATGAAAATACTTCTATATAAATTGTATAAAAAAAATTCACTTGCTTAAGTCCTATAACGAAGTCAAATCAGTAATCAAAGATATCGTTACTGTATCTTTACATGAATATGTAACCCTAGATTTGGATGGGCAATCATGCAAGAAATATGATCAAGCTGTAGCGTGTTTAGCGAATATTAAGCGAGTATAAGGTTGACATCCAAGATTTAGATAACTGTAACGATGATGAGTCATTATGTTCTGTATTACCCGATGAAAAGAATGACACCAACAATGCAGGTACAAACCCACTCATTCAATATTACGACAATATTCTAGAAACCGAAAAATTGTATTTAATGTTAATTGACCCGAACGAACATAAAAACGAATATTATTTACCAGAAATAAATGATACATTAAAAAGACTATTGAGAAAGTTGCCAATGTGGAGTGGCGTTATGGATAAGTATTTTCGTAATGTTAGAAAGGTTGGGAGAAGCTCAAATGTTGAAAATCATTTTAAAGATATAAAGACCATATATTTCAACACAAAGCAGGAGCGAATACGTTTAGACGAATTTTTAATACAACATTACACTTACATTAATGGGATGATCAAATTAAATAAAGCTAAATATTCTGAAACTGCTACTAAGATAATTAAGAATAAGAATGAACATATGATTTTAAATCAAGTTAAACAGACGAAAATTATAGGTGATTTCGAGGAGCAATCCATTTTTCAAGACAATCCTGTTGAAATAGAAAACTGGAGAGGTCTAGTTATTCCCAACACAAAAACTATCTCGTCGAAGCCTCTATACATCTTACAAAATGGTAACGTATCAATATCGAAAGACATCAAAAATGTAGTGACTAATACCTGCATTTGAAGCACTTGCAATCCTTCGCAGTCGCATATACTGACCGTATCTCTTTCCGTCATTTTATAGATCCCTTGATTACCAAAGATTCATTCACTCGTTTTTTTATCCAATTATCTAATACGAAAAATAATTGCAAAACGGTATACGCAAAACGAGACATTTTACTAAATCCATTGTTTAATGTTAATGACAATACACTCGATGCAAGACAGCGCCAAATTATAGATTGTGCGTGCAATGTCACAAAAATAATTGAAGACATCTGTTTGCCATACTTTTCTGGAAACAGAAAGAAATGTTGTTCAACCCTTGCCTTGCAACAATGCCTTGTTTCCATAAATAACAGCAATTTTAAATGTAAATACCTACCTTTAAACATTGATATCAATAAGTGCAAAGGCATTGCCAAATTGCAAGAGTCTGTCGAATCTGGTATGAGGAGTGACAATCCTCCGGTTTGTGATTTTTGTGGAATAGGCACTGTCGATTTTAAATATGATTTAAATGATTTGATTATCTTTGAACTTATATTCATAATCGTTTATTAAACCTATTTTAGTTAAAACACATTTAAGTCTATTGCTGTCGTTGCAAGCGTTTGTTAACATTATTATAATAACATAATTAAGTATTATATGTAATTAAAAATATTTTTGTACACGGATATTTAAATAGAGAAGTACTTTTTATCGTAGATAGTGGCGTTATTATTAAAAAAAATATTTTTCATTCAAGAAATGCAATTGTTTTATTTTTTCCTAACGCTTGTGTACGCTACTGTACCATATTAATAAATACTATATTGGAAGGTTAAGAACGTTTCTTAGATATATGGTAAGGCCGCTTTTTTGTAGCCATCTGAACTTGGTCGGGTTATGTAGGTTTTCGATGCTTCGTCAATATTATAATTGTTTTTCTTTAATTACTGAATTTAATGACATGAAATTTTGCATGTGAATAGTTGAATGAATACACTAATTATTGGCATACATTTTACCATGCAATGCCTTTAGAACGTCGTGATATTTGACTGCTTTGTAAACAGTGATCTATTCATGGTAAATTGTCCTATAACTCTTTAATTACTAACGGAACATCATTGATACTTGGCAACATGTTGCAGACATTTACAAGGTTTGTATAAACGTGAAAATCTAGACTCCAAAGTGCATACTTTAAGAACTAAGACCTAATAAGCGTATTTTACGTTTATATTTTTATCTTTTAAGCCCTACGTTTTTTTCTAAATCTGTTTTTCAAACAAATATAAACAAATTCAAAACAATGTATGTAAAATTCTACAGCTCTCTATGTAAGCGCTTTATATGAAAACTAGCTAATGGCCAAACGTTCGCGTAGCGGAAACTTGAATTTCTCCGAAGTTTATGCATGCACTAATGTTATTCATACATACACAATTACACACAAATACACACTAATTATTGGACACATCTTTTTTCTTCTAAAGTTAATGGATTAAAAAAAGTTCCGCCAGGACAACGTTCGCCCAGCGGAATCAGTTTTTGATGAATTTCTCCACAATGGCAGCGTGCACAAATTTTTTTTTACCATACACAATTATACGACGTCATACACTAAATATCTGCATACTTAAAATCTTTAAATTCAACAACATTCCGCTGCGCGAACGCACACCTACATGGGTTCTAAACATACCGGCGAAGTGTGGTCGTACATTAGTACACCTCTGCCTAACCCTTCGGCGAATACAGGTGTGATGGTATGTTATGTTTAAGAAAATTATGCAACGGTGAAATATGGAAATGGAGTCTGTTAGGCCCCCAGCATCGTTTTTAGCATGACTGTGTTATTAAAAGGAAAAAAGGAGGTTATTTGCTTGATATCGGCTTATCGGTAACTCTAGGCATTCGAGTACTCTCTCTCTTGCGCTCAGACCGAAACAGGTAAATCAAGTGCATCCCCAACGATTAACTTAACGTGACTGGATAATAACGAATTCACTGTAACGGGCGAATTAGAGCAACCTTCTATGGCGGAAATAGCAAGAAATGGTGTACCGGTAGTAGTACTCCAGCAGGTAAGTAGCTCCTAGAGTGATATGAGTGGAATTCGGAATTTGAGTAGAATTGGAGTAGCGCAATCATACGCGCACAAAATACGTCACTGTCAGTTATAGCCGCACTAGGCGCGGGCGCACATTAGGGCTGGGGGTAAAACACCCATTCTGTCGCCCGAACCCGATACCAGTTTTGATGCGACAGACAAGCATATAACTTTGACATTTTTTCAATATACAGTTAAGAAATTTTGTACATAGATTCTTTACCTAAAAATACTAGACGCGTGTTTCGTGTTTCGCATATAGGTACTAAAACTGACCTTGTATAATAAGACCTTTTTGCAAATCTAGTTTCTCCATTAATAAAGTTTGTTAAATAATAAGGAAAATAAAAAGCAAAAACTATCCTTGTTATGATATTTATATAACAGTTAACGCTGATAAGGATGAATTTGGTTAGCTGCTTTGATGTTGGTTTTTATAGCAGAGGGTGCTTTGGGTAACGAAGGAGCTGACTGGCCAAGTTGTGGCGTAGGTCCTCGCGATGGACCCATTCCTGGTGCCACTCCTTGCGGCACTATGGAAGGTATACCTGGGCGCAATCCTTTACCGGTACCTACGGCAGTCACCAGTGCTTGTGTATCAGCAATGCTATGAGTTGGTTGCATTCCTATAAACAAATATTATTGTTAAAAATAAAATTATAATAATTAATGACTGCCTCATTAGTCTAGTGGCGCGTAGTAAGCGCGACTGCTGCTGCAAAGTGTTATTGGGGTTTTCTATGAAATTCCCAGTAGCAGCTCGGAGTCTGGATTTGTGCCCGGTTAGTGGCAATAGGCTCGCCCCCTATTACATGGGACCTAAACATACCGGCGAAATGTGGGTGTACATTAGTGCACCTCTGCCTAACCTTTCGGGGAATACAGGCGTGATGGTATGTTATGTAAAATTATAATAAATAATTGCATTTATCTTCACTTTTTGAGGCTCTCAATCGGTCGTCTGAAATACCCTGGGGATCAGCTTATTAATTGATATCAGCATTAACTACTATAGAGTAACTCGTGCCACGCGACAGGGGAAAAATAGTTAGTTGGTTTCTAATTTTTAAGAAATATAAATAGAACTTAAATTAAAAACCGACCAAACATGACATCTTCAATCTTACATGTTAACAGAAAGAAACAGAACAAGATGCATAAAAAAATGACATCTTGCTTATATATTAAAAAAAAAAATTTACTTTTTAAGCAGCCGTATTTTTTTTTTATTTTACACAATTTATTAAGTTAATAATTTGAATCGGTATGGATCCTAAATAGGCATTCAAAATTAAAAATGATATGGAAACCTAAAAATTATTTTCAAAATCTATTTTGCGTCGCACAGTCAGGTAAAAAGGAACCTTGAAAACGTATAGGATCACTTTGTAGTCCGGCTGTTTGTCCTTTTCTCAGGATCACATGGAGGTAACAAGAAGAAATTCATAACAAATACTAAAATCTACCTCACATCACAAGTATAATTATCACATCCTCTTATTGCCATAATGTACCAGTGAATAATGTTACACCTTTTATTTTAAAAGAGTGTCCATGGAGTTGCTTGCCGGATTTTTCTACGTACTATCAACTTTTTGGAACCGTGCGACTAGAGTAATAACGTTTCATAAATGCTTGTAAAAGCTTATTTGAAGTAAAAACATTTGAACTTGAACTACTTATTATTACATACTTAAGTACCCCACCTTTCCACTGACGACAAAAACATTTGCAGTCCCAAAGAGTGAGTGGGATAGGTAGCTGTTTGCAACATGTTTTGTCGTCGGTGGAAACGCGAGTTAAGGCAACGCATAAAAAAAAGGTCACTTATTTTGAGCCGCTAATTAAAACCTTTACGATAGATCCTACCCGTCGACCTAGAATCATGAAATTTAGCAAGAAGCAAGGTCTTACAGCACAAATGTAGATAAATTTCCTAAGTTGTGAATGTGTAGTCTTACGTAAAATAAAAACACTTTTTCTCCGACATGTATTGAGGTAGGTATTAAACTTTTAAGTCAATCTAATTTTTCATAGGTTCTTGTGGAGGCAGCTTAGTATAATATGGTATATTACAAGAACTAGTTACCGATATTAACACAAAACCTTGAAGTTTTGCAACTTCCTCACTTTAAAGAGATTTTTCTTATTAAAGAGATTTTATAGGAATTAAGCTAATTGGGACAAAAGTTGTGAGGTTCTACTAGTGTTATATAAATGTATCTATAAAATAAACATAAAATTTTGTAATTACTAACCTGCGGATCGCATAGAGTCTCCATCCCAATCTTCCCGACCTTTAGATATTATTTCCCATACATGGCTCACAACTTTAGTAAACTGCGCTACTTGTTTCTGAAACAATTTTAAAAGTATTTCACTCAATTCGAAATACTTAATTATGATAGGTAAAAAAAGTAAATTATTATTATGACAAAACAAGATGAGACTTAAAACATGTGTAGTTTATTTGGTTATTAATCAATTAATTAATTTAATTTATAGGTTTTTATTAATACATAATCACGAGAACACTAAACTAATGGGGCAGTAAAAAGTAAAACGTAGATAATTTTGGTGTAAATTGTAAATTTTGGCAAAATCCTCTATTTTACACCAAAATCTTCTGTTATGTTAATGATTTTTCAGCAAAAGTTTTTATAATCAATTGTGTGTAAGCTATTGTTAATGTCGCTTTTTCTACTTCCATGTACCTAGAATGTGTTATAGCCGAAAAATTTTGGGAAAAACCAAAAAATAATAATGAATTTGGCGCCCAAGGCTGAATTTAGCGTCAACTAAAAGTTAAATGTTCTATGTTACCATAGCCGTACCATGGTCTGTAGTTTCTGCCTACCAACATGGGAAAAAAGCGTGGGTATGTCATCATCAACATATCAGCCGTCCACTGCTGAACAAAGGCCTCCCCCAAAGAGCGCCAATGATTATTGAGGGTATGTAATGTAACTTTATTCCAGATTTTGCATTACCCTGAATTGTTTTAAGCCAAAATAAAACTTATTCATTTCAAAGTTGATTTATTATTATATACTGTTATATCATCAACCCTGTATTCCCTGAAAAAGGATAAGGCAAAAATGCACCAATGTACACAAATACTTTGCCCATATATTTAGTTCCCATGCAATAAGGAGTAAGCATTATGCTCTCATAAAAATTATATATGTACCTGTGCCGTATCATAGCTTAGAGTACTGGCTTTATGGTTAAATTGTTGCAGTCGTTGTTCAGCCTGTGGTTCTGGCTTTGTACGTAGCAAATCTGGGACAAGATCATGGGTGCATGCAGGGACACGACCTTCTGTTAGACGGGCCAATGCTTCATCACGTTCACAGCTTAATTGAAGTGGCAACACAATCCGGGACCTCAGTGATGCTGCAAGCTCAGCTTGCAATATTTTACTCAAACCTGTCAACTGGTAAAAAAAATGTAAGCTACAGTATGACACAAAAGGTCACCTTTTTTTGTTTATTATCAGTTTTATCTGTGATTTCTTATCCACATTATCTTTTATCCATTAGCATATTATTGGTATGTTATACACATACCAATAATTAAAATATAATATTGACCATTTCAATATAATCGAATTGGCATCTAATGCTTGTTGGTCGGAAGTTGATAATGTCCATTAAAATTTGTTACTGCATAACAGTTTAAGAAACTTGTGTCCAGTAAATTGTGATTGTGATAAAGTTATAAACACAAAAAAAAATATATAATTTAGTTACACTATCTATCATAATTAAATGGTATTAATGCTCCTGCAAAATAGGTTGGTCCACCACATATGTCACACAGTATTGACCGTGTATGTTACTGCAGCAGGAAAGTAGCTCCTACAGTGATATGAGTGGTATGATTAATTAGTGCGCGATATGCTGTAAACGTGCGCCAAAAAAAAATTAGCATTTGTAGTTTTGGAAAAAAAATGAAAAAAACGTCCTGCTGGAGTAAACAAATGATCGGGAGAGAAATATTGTATGTCGGCAGAGAGCTTATATTTGTGCATAAATGTGCGCCAAAAATATTATTTGTGCGTCTTCAGGTTTTCGAAATATTGAGTTTCCTGCTGGAGTAACGTTTTGCTGAATCATGTACAATATTTCTCTCTCCGATCATTCATTTAGAATTTTCGTGCTGGAACAATGTTACTCCAGCAGTGATGAGTACATACAACTAGGCAGGGCTAGGAGTCCATATAACATTTTATTATATTTAAAATTAGATTTAGTTACATAGACATAGGGGTCACATTTCTATTCACAGAACAACAATTTCCAAATAAATATTTCTTTGACTTTGTCATCAACAAGAATTACTGTGAATTATACTAAAGGTTCTGCAGGTGTAATAAGGTGTACTTTATTTTCGATACTAACTTACTTAAGTATGTAAGTCCCTGCATACTAAAGTAAGTATCTAACAATTTTATGCTATTCCAATGATAAGATAGTAATTATATCATTGATTAGACTATTCTCAATACTCACATGTCCTGATAAAATTGCATAGTTGTCAAGGAAAGTGGGCCAGTTTATAGTTTCATATTCGGTTTCTAATTTAGTTATAAGTGCCTGGATGGCTGTTTTTAAATCATTCACTCTGTTTAATATTGCTTGAATTGTAGTCTCTAATTGCTTTTCTTCTCGTTGTTGCATATTCATTTTAAAACTTTGTTGTAAGAAAAAAGTCAATCACAGGTACTTAAAATCACAGACAGACCTGATCACAGTGATCATCTAACAGAGGCCAGTTTCAGTTTCAGTAACTTTTATCATAACAAGCCTAATGACGACTAGCCTCGCCGTACGTATTACACTAGGCTACTTGTAAACTGCGTTCAGCGTTGTGCGTAGGTATCTCGACTGCAAATATTGTACATTCGTATGTGGGTCTTTTCCTTTTAATTTTCATTGAATAGCGGTGAGAATAAAATGAAAAACAAAATTATTAGTGTTACAAAGTCAAATCTCAGATTAAATTTGACACATTGCAAACGCAAATGTCAAATTTACATGTAATGTTGCCAGCTCATTTAGGTAGCGTTGCACCTACGATACCGGTTTGTCGAATTGTAACTTTTTATCGTTATTAGACCGTAGTTTTGTATTACAAAGAGTATCAGTATCATTAAAATTACCTACCTAAATTACACTTACATACCCTGCCAGTGAAAGCTGACCACACGATGCTATGCGTGGTCCAACCAATGGGGAAATCTATTTATCAAAAAATTTGGGAGACTTTAAATTATACGTTACGTTGTTGAAGATAATGTTCAAAATGAACTGAGAAAGTTTATCATTTTTTGAGAACTTGATGTGCTGGCCACCGTACATACTTTTACTTTGAAGACTAGATGGCTGCTGAACAGGATGTCACTATATTGCGACTGCCCCTTACCACTGTGAGATAAACCCGATTGAGTTGGTTTGGGATCAAGCAAAGGAGTATGTCGCTAAAAATAATACAACATTCAAGTTGAATGAAGGAAAAATGTGTCAACTCGGCCATTTAGTCGACGACATTACCGATAGATTTATTATAGAAGTAGGTGGCGAGTCTGATGATTCAGAATATTATTCAGACATGGAGTCATTATCTGAATCTGATCTGTATTTAATTAAGTAATTAAAAATAATATATGTTTGAAATTATATATCTATACCTTAATAATATTGTATTAGGTATTACGTTCAAATTAAGTACCTACACATTTTTTCAGGATAAATTATTACAATAACTTTCAGCATACAATTATATAAATAAATCATTTATTTCGAGTAACGTGGACTCATAGAACGTCAGTGACAGTTTTGCCTTATAAACTATCTTATTTAATCGTGCGACCCAATACAAGAATGACAATTTAATACTCCATTACCAGTAGGTACTGGTGCAGCAGACACCCTGGAGCAGCGGTTCATAAAAGAGCAATCAAGTCTGCTACTTATCATACTCAGGATACTGTTGGTGCTGCCCCGTACCCTACGAATCAGGGAACTGCATCGCTTCCACATGACAGCATAGAAGCAAGCAACACTAGCATCCGGGAACATACCAGAAGCGCTGCAGTAACGGGGCAGCCCCAAAAGCACTCTGAACGCATTATTGTACTGGATGCGAAGGGCGCTGTAAGATTTTTGGGTAAAATGAGCCCACAGTCCGCACGTGTAGAACGACGTGCAGTAAGCTCTAAATAGAGTGAGTTTGACTTGTTTCGACGAACGCGCGAATCTGCGAGCAATCATATTTGCCCTCACAGACAGCGCCCTTCGCTTCCTCTCAATGTCATCATCGTCCTTGAGGCCAGCGGCCAATACATGGCCAAGGTACTTATACGTGTGCACTCTTGTTAGGGGTACACCGTTCAGTTTATCTGGTGGCATTATTTCTGGGTATTTACCTCTGGCCCCATAGACCATGACCACACTCTTCTTAACATTATACATTAATCCATAAGTACTGGCATACTTTTCACATATGTCAACCAGTTGCCTTAAACCACATACTGAGGCACTGAGCAGCACCATGTCATCTGCATAACTTATATTGTTAACACAAATGCCATCAATATAGCATCCGACTCTGGTGCTACTCAGCTCCTCAATCAGCTGATTCATATAGAAATTAAAAAGCGTGGGGGAACTTAAACCTCCCTGTCTCACCCCGCACTCTAAACCATACGGACAAGAAAATGCTCCATCCCATCGGACGCTGTTGACCTGATTCCCATACCAATATTGAATAATATTGATTCCTTCTGGTGGCAGTTCAGTATTATGTAGTTTTTTCCAAAGGATGTCATAGGAAACCAGATCAAAAGCGCTCGACAGGTCTAGAAAGCAGGCATAAACTAATTTATTTCAAAAATATTGTCAATTTCACAAAAGTGAAACTAAACTTACTAACTAACTAAACACTCATAATATAAACACACGTCACAAAAATAGGCTATACCTACCACCATCTAGAATTAACATGCTCAACCAAAGTCCTTATTATATGGCAGTTAAGATATTCAATAGGTTACCAAAAGATCTCCAAAACGAAACAAAAGAAACAGTATTTAATAGGAAATTAAAAACATATTTAACAGAAAAATGTTTTTACTCAATAAAAGAATATTTTAGAAAATAAATAATACAGCCAAAATAATAAACATAATTATCATAAACAATGCGATAAATTATAATAAATAACATAGAATCTAAAATACACACATAATATTATTACACACAACAATCATACACAATACAATACAAAATGCTACAAATCAATAAACATAATTGTTAGTATTAATAAGAATGATAATTGTTTTTATAATGTATTTGTTAGGAGTCCTCGAAATTTGCAACACCTGAAAAAGGTGCTAAGCTGTACATAAATATGTTATACATATGAACCCTAAACCTTAGTATGCAAATAAATAGTTTGAGTTTGAGTATTTTACAGCATGCTTAACTGCCAATATTGCACTTTCCGTAGACAAACCTGGTCGAAATCCGAACTGGTTATCGTGTACTTGTAAATGCATATTTAGCTGTGAATTAAGCAAGCTATCCAAGACCTTTGAGACCACAGTAGCCAGCGATATAGGTTTGTAATTATTTTTATCCGCTAGGTCACCGGTCTTATTTTTAACCACGGGCACAACTATTGTTTTTAACATATCAGCAGGTAAATATGCATGACTCACACACAAGTTATAAAACAAGGCCAGAACTCGTGGTAAGTGGGGACCTGCAAACCGAAGATGCTCAATGCTGAGCCCGTCGTGGCCGGGTGACTTACCTCTTGACATACAACTTATAATACGTGAGATTTCTTTCGCAGATATTCTAACACCCAATATCTGTCTGGGCTCAACATTGATCACCTTCTGTGACGGACCCAATGGTGATTTCATTTGAAATTTATTTCTGAAAAGATCCGCTATCCCCTGCGCATCACTCACTCCATCGACGCACACAGGAAGGCTTGGCTTGGCTTGGTTCAATTTATTAGTAGTTTTCCAAAATGCACGAAAGTCTTTCTTCAGATGATTAGATGCCATGATATCCATTTTTATTTGGTATTGTCGATCATGACACCATTTCAATCGAGATTTAAATATTCTTTTCGTTTCGCACATTTTGTCGTAATAAAATCCACTAGATGGTCTACCGTACCATAACCACATTTTAAATGCACTCCTGGCAATCCTGTGTGCCTCGCTTACATGTCTATTCCAGCCTATCACTACATTTTTTTTTAATACACCTATTACTTTCACGGCCTACTACAGATGATTCACACAAAGCTTGAACAATTTGTTCATACAATCTATCAATAACTTTTCTATGACCTTTCTATCTGTACACATATGATCACAACAATATTGGCATTCCACAGGAAAGTCTACTAGTCTAAGCCGATGATGACATTCTGAGGTATACAAGTCAGTTTGTACCGAGTCTCTCTCACCCCAAACAATCTTGTTTATAAGGCCTCTGGGGACACATCTTGTGGGTACCACTAGATCTATATTACAATCGATTATCAAAGGTAAGTGGTCAGACCACATGACGTCATACTGAACATACACTTTACTAATAGTTTGTACGGTTGCCCTGCCCTGATAAACCTAATTGTTCAATGTCTATACATACCCAGTCCTGTTCACTGCAGAACCCTAAAAGCTCATCGTAAAAATGTTCTCCGGGGTGGGCATTGAAATCTCCCAAGATATAAACAAATTCTGAACTATAACTATCAATGATTGCACTCACCGCACTGAGGACGTCCGTGAAGTAAATTAAGTTTGTTACCACATCCGTAGGCATGTAGATGCTAAACACTAATAACGTCTTATCTTGCAACACTATTAATCGCACTTATACCATATACTTATACGCGGGTTGTCACACGGAATCACTGTAACGTTAGGATAGATATTCCTCGTCCACAATATGGCAACTCCACCGTGAGGGCGTCCACGTAACATCCCAGTTGTCGTGTCAACCGCAGTAGTCACCGTGCAGTTAAAATCATCACTAATCGAGTTTAAATACGATAATTCATACGGTAACAACCAACTTTCTTGTAGGGCTATGATATCTGTATATTTACATATCTCTCGTATACTTTCAACAGAACGCTTAACGTTCTTACAATTGAAGATCGCAAATCTATTTATTTTACTGGTCATTTTTAATAATTGAAGTACCGTTAGCCGTAGCACCAATCGAAGGTTTGGGCCGAAAATGCACAAAACGTCTAAAAATAATACCTTGTGGCCATATTTCATTATTCAGAAAAATATTTACATTATGTTGTAACACAAAGAACTTGTATGCATTGTAATCAGTGTGTTTTTTCACATTGATTTTCTCCAACTTCACATTTATTCCCGTTTTCCTTTCTATATAATTTTCTATATAAAAAATAATGACGTCTTCTTCTGTCGTATTTTTATGAACATTAGTAATAAAAATGGGCACTTTTCTTTCGGCTGCTCTAATTTTTTCATCTATATCAACAACACTTTTACCTATTTTACCCATAAGACGTTCCTTAAATCTATGTTTTCGATTCTGCACCAAGGTCCACTCATTCTTTTGACTAAATTGTCTCCTCGCATAATAATTTATTACACTGTTTACTAGCAGCATCTGCAAAGGTTTGTTTACCTCGCACCTATATTGAGTCGGCCAGCTGATCATTTAACGTTATGTTGTCATCCGACTGCGGTGACTCATTCGCTTCCTCGGCGGGTAGCTCGATTGGCAAACACACCGAACTTGATAACGGGTTTTTATTTTCCGAAACTAACTTGTGGTCACTACCCTCAGATAGATTTTTATTGAGGTTCCCATCACAATTACTTATAGTGTCTCCCAACGGTAATAATGACTTATTTTGATGATTTTCACAATCCACCAATGAACTACTTGGATGAGAATGCAGCAACGGCTCATTGCCGACCATTCAAACTTCTTTGTTTGTTTACATTGTGGTGTATGGCAGAGATTGACATATTTTTAAACTCTTTTTTGAGCTCCTCCAGTTGATACACTGAGACAAAGGACGTTTTGATGTCATTGATATCTGCTTGAACTAACGCAATATCTTTTAGTAGTTTTGCCACATCCAAGTGGTCAAATGTAATGGGAGGTAACTTCGCTAAATCACGGGCCACAAACACAGGCATTAAATCCGGCTCTGTTACTTTAAAAACACTAATAATATCATTCATCACACGATTATCCTTGCCTTGTCCCTTTCTTGCTGGCTTACGATTATCCGACGGCAAAGATTCAAACAATAACGATTTTGATTTTTCTATTTGTACACTTGTAAACGTTGACAAACATATTTTTATCAAACTTTCTTCGTCTATCAGCGACAATTTGTTTTGAATATAGGAAAACATTTCGTTCACGACAAGATTGCAATAATTACACTTTGGTGTAGACGTCATTGCGGAAGTAATTATTTACACCGCCAATTAGGCACACAACACGTACGGCGGTGCGCACGCGACTGACAAAGAAAACTCTTCAAAAAATCCATTCAAATAAAGTCACCGGCTTCCGAAAGTTTTTAGAAAACTTTATTTTATTAATAATATTTTGAAGGTGGTTTTACTTTTTAGTAAAAGAATTTGAATTTTTTGAAATTTCTAGTCAGTAAAAAACCGATACTTGATTTTATTAAAGTTAATTTACGATAGTAGTACATCACTATTTAAGAATTGCAAAAAACTGGCAGCCCACGTAATGTCAATTCTGTCTCAGAGATTTTGAAACGGACTATAGAGTGATTTTATTTCCTGAACTGTGAATAGTACGTTTATTGATTTTAATCATTTATTTTATGAAAAAGTGTGTGAATAATACAATAGTTATGGGTAAAATTTGTGTTGTGAAAATTTTTCCAAGTGGGCGTAAAACCAATAACAGAAAAAAATATTCGCCTCAACCTCTTTCATATTTCCAACCAACCGTATGTAAATCAATTTTTTTATGAACATTTACTTAATAAACCATTTTAAACACATTCATTTCTTTATTTTTATTCACTTATTTATTTTGTGTAGCATATGATTCTTTCTTCTTATTCATATTTTTTTTTAATATTCACTACGTATCCCTTAAAATATGATACACAAAAAATCATCATATGTTTTTTTCTACTTTATGAGAATTTTAAAAAGCGCGCCTTTATTTACCGATGCTACTGTGGCGCCACCCTAATTTAATGCATTCTTACGGACAAACACAGATGATTCTCCCCTACCCTCCACACCCTGAAGTGCCCTGAACAAAAAAAATAGTCTCTGAGATTTTAAAACGGACTTTATCGGTTTATTTGTATTTCAGTATTTTTTGGAGGTGCCTCGGTATTTTTTGAATAATCTGGTCACACTCCCACTGTGGCTCAGTGTCGTGTCAACTAGGGATGTGACTTTACGATAAAAAAACGATTATTTAAAATTAATTTTATTTCTCTCAAAAAAAACAATTATATAAAAATTGATTAATAGTATCGATTTGTCTAAAAAAAAAATGATAATTTTATAATTCTCTGTATTATAGAGAATAAGGTACGATTTTAATAATAAATAAATCAATAAAATTATGTTCGAGTTACGAATACGGAGAATAGGTACACACGGCTACACATCAAGCTATACAAAACCAGTATAGGCTGGCCTTGAATTGTACGGAAAATCTTTACAATGGGTCAGTCATGGTCAGCCTAAACTGAATTTGTATGATATCAATATTATGTTAGAGTAACGAATACTGAGAATAGGTAAAATAACAACAGGTAAAATAATACAGAATCTCAAAATGGCTGTCTAATACCCGGTAATAGGTATGGTATGCTAATAATGAGCTGGTGAATATATTCAATAATAGTATTACCTTAATATCACTCTAATAACACCTGTATTATATACAAAAAATTTGCAAAATAATATGTTAAAGGGGACGCTTAAAATAAAAAAAAATTATTAATAAATAATCGATTTTTTTTACAAATAATTAACATAAAAAAAAACAATTGTTATGAAATAATAATAGATTTTTTAATAATCGATTATTTTTTACATCCCTAGTGTCATCTGTCAATGTCAAAAGTTAAGCTGAGTGCGAAACGCGGACCTTCAGTAATTTTATTCTTTATAATAATTGTAATAATTAATATAATACTGTTATCACTACAATCACAAATAACTCAAGCAAGAAGAGTAAAGTTTTATTAATGAACAAATCTGTGAGTAAAGAAAGCAAGCATAGTATTAATTCACGCACGCAGTACGTTAATTGTTTTGTAAGGTGTTTCACCGGCTGATAAACATTTTCGTGCTCATGCTACAAACATAATTATTAATCAAATTCAATACTATGGAATTATTAATGTGTTTGTGTATTATGTGATATACTAATATACTGGGTGTGCAGTTCGCCGGTATGTTAGGTCCCATGTAAAACGGGGTGAGCCTTTTGATTGATGACTTAGGATTCAAACCCAACCCCTAAGGCTATTCTCTGACCATAATCTTCTTTATATAATAATAATAATAATATAATAATAATAAAGCCCTTTTATTCCGAACTACATGCAATTTAACAGTTTTGATTTAATACATTTTTTTATAATATATCTCGCAATTCGGCGTGCCTCTTGGCATAGGCCTCCTCCAGCTCTCTCCATTGAACTCGGTCTTCTGCAACTCTGGTCCAGTGTGGTCCTACGGTTAGACGGATATCGTCACTCCATCTTGTTTTCGGACGCCCCTGTCTTCTGATGTCCCTTCTTGGATACCATAGGGTTACTTGCTTGCTCCATTTATTTATTTTGCAACGTAGCATGTGTCCTGTCCAACTCCATTTTAGATGTTCTATACGACTTATTATATCCGTTACTTTTGTCTTCCTTCTTATTTCCGAATTTCGGATTTTGTCAGAAAGCTTGATACTCAACATGCTTCTTTCCATTGCTCTTTCTGCTTTAGCAAGCTTTTCTCTATGCTTTTCCGTTAGTGTCCATGTCTCGCAGCCGTAAGTCATGCAGGGGAGAATACAAGTGTTGAAAGTCTTTCTCTTGATATGTATGCCTAGATCTTTATTCTTCATTATTTCTTTCAAGGACCAGTATTTCTTCCAACCGCAGGCTATTCTTTTGTTTATTTCCTTGGACACAGGGTCTTCAGGAGATATAATTTGTCCTAGGTAGACATATTCTTTCACATATTCAAACTTGGTTCCGTAAACTTCTATGTTGCTTTCTATTGAGTTGGTCATTACTTTTGTTTTATCTGCATTAATTTCTAAACCTACTTCTCTGCTTTTTTCTGCTATGTCTTTTACCATGTGTTCCAGTTTCTTCGGATCTTCTTCTAGCAGGATAATATCATCTGCGAATCTCAAATGATTGAGGCGGCTTCCATTGATTGTAATACCATAGTTATCCCAGTCTAATCTTCTAAATGTGTGTTCCAGCACAGCATTAAACAGCTTAGGAGATAATGGATCTCCTTGCCTCACGCCTCTGTTTATTGGAAAGGAATCTCCTTTTGACTCTAATTTAATACTGCTTTTACTTTTTTTGTAGATGGACTTGATTAATTCTATATAGATGTCGTCCACTCCTTGTTCTTTTAGACTCAGCCAGATAAATTTGTGTTTTATACTGTCAAATGCTTTGGAGTAGTCTATAAAGCAGATATACAAAGTCTTCTGGTATTCATTGTATTTTTCCAAGACTTGTTTGATTGTGTGGATGTGGTCTATAGTACTGTAGTTCTTTCTGAAACCTGCCTGCTCGATTGGTTGGTTTTCGTCTAAGACCCTTGTTATTCTTTCTAGAATTACTTTTGCGAAGACTTTGTACACATTTGATATCAGGCTGATTGGTCTATAGTTGCCGATGTCATCTTTATCCCCTTTCTTATGGAGGAGAATGATATTTGATTCATTCCATTGTTTCGGGATGATGCCTGTTGTTATAATATCATTGAATAATTTGGTTAGGATTGGGCTTATTTCTTCTTCAGTGCCCCGGATTAGCTCATTTGTTACATTGTCAGGTCCTGGAGCTTTTTCTAGCTTCTGTGACATGATGGCTTTCTGTACTTCCTGCAATAGTATTGATGGGACTTTTTTACAACTCATATTGGGATCGTTGTCGGCGTTCTCTTCTCGGTCGGTGTCATTGTTCGAGTAAAGAGTTCGATAGTAGTCTGTGGCGAGATTCTGGATTCTTCTGCGATTTGTTACTTCTTTGGATCTGTTGCTTTTTAGTTTAGGTATCCATTCCATTCCATATTCTCTTAATTCCTTGAAAGCTTTTCTTGTTCCCCCTGTTCTTTGAATTTCATCCTCTAGTTTTTTCATTCTTCTTAATTTTCTATCCTTTCTTATATTTTCCCGAATCTCTTTGCTCAGCCTAGATATTATCTTATGGTTCTCTTTAGTTCTTGATTTATCAGTTATGAGTGCGTTTCTTTCTTCTAGGAGCTCTATTGTCTTCTCACTAAACTTCACATCTTTAGTTACATTTACTTTCCTCAGTTTTGCTAATTGTTTGTCCATGTGGTCATATTTTTCTGTTACACTTCTATCCGAGTTTACTATCTCTTTCAGAATGATGATGGACGAAGAATCTATTTTTCCTCTGTTTTGTTCTAATGCCAATTTATTTTTAATGTTATTTCTACTTCTTTTTGTTGGATGCTTTTTTAAACGACAACGCACCATACGGTGGTTCGTATTAAGATTAAAATTTTGAATAACGTGTGTATCTTGGAAAAACGTTGGTTTGTTAGTTATTATAAAATCAATTTCGTTTTTATATTTGCCATCAGGTGATAGCCAGGTCCACTTGGTTTTGGGGTTTTTTTTGAATATTGAGTTTAGTACTGTTAAGTTATTTTGTAGTAGAAATTCAATTAGTCGCTGCCCGTTTGCACTCCTCTTTCCAAAACCATGTTTGCCCATTATCAGTTCTTCTCCGGGTTCTCTGCAGCCAATCTGTGCATTAAAGTCACCCATGGCTATGAGGAAGTTATTATGGTATTTTTTTATTATATCAGTCAGAGTGCAGTAGAAGCCTTCGCTTTCACTTTCGAGTGCTAATTCTGTGGGGGCGTATGCTTGTATTATTGTCCATGGTTTTTTGTATTTTGGCATATTAATGTTTAGTATTGCTATTCTGTCTGAGATGCCTATCAGTTCTTGTATATAGTTTTTCAATGCTTTTTTAATTAGGAAGCCCACTCCTCGTTGACCTGCTGTTTCTCCTTTCTGATATAATATGTAGTCGTTTCGTTCTGTTATTTTCTCGTCTAACCTTCTCATTTCGCATATGCCCAGGATATCCCATTTTATATTTTGTAACGCCTTGTCCAATTCGAGTAAGCTTTCCTGTGTTCGCAGAGTTCTTGTGTTTAGTGTTGCAATGTAAAATGTTTCGTTTCTTTTTGTTGGAGGGTTTTGGTCTAGTGCTCCCGCGGAGACCAGCCGTTGTGGGAGACAATTTATGTGTTGTTTTTGCTTGGATCTATTCGTTGTAGCCGTTTCTGTTTGTTTCCGGTTTTCTAGGGCCTTAATTAGTTTTTTGAGGAATTTGGGTAGGGATCAGATCTTGTTTTTTCTACATAATTTAGTATGTTTGGTCTTATCATTTCATTTTTCTGTATTTTTGTACTAGGTTTGGTTGTATTTCTAGCTATATTGCTTATGCTAGCTTTTTTCTGTGTTGCTTGGTTGGGAGAATCTGAGGGTTCCCTCCTTCTTTTTTCTCTGCTATTGTCCTCCGGTTTAATCACTATGAGTTTGTCATGTTTTAGATAAGCAATGTTTCCATTCTTTTTTTCTTCTTCCACTTGGGATTGTAGTTGTTTACGCTTTTCCAGAGTTTCCTTTGAGTAGTCCTCTTTAACGTATATATTAGACGAGAGATTCGCCTTGTTCTTGAGTACAAGATGTTTCTTCCATTGGGTTGTAAAGGAAACTACGACTGGTCGATTTTTGTTGTCCGTCTTTCTTCCGATTCTATATACATTACTGATCTCTTGACTATTCATTTGCACTCCTAGTTCTTCTATGGTATCTTTTATATAGTCTACTAATTCTCTTTCAGATTTTCCTATTTCCTCTACTCCGAAAAAGACGAGGTTGTTTTTTCGTTTCTCTCTTTCCAAGGATTTAACTCTCAGCTCTAGTTCTGATACTTTGTTTTTGAGGAATTTATTTTCTTCAATTATTGCGTTCATTTTATCATCGATTGCTTCCGTGACGTTCTTGGTTACCGCCTGTGTTATCTGGTCGGCTTGTTTATCCAATTTCTCGTCGAGTTTTCGTAGAAGTAGTTCCATATTTTTATCCATAGTGATTTATTACTCTGGTGAATTTCTGGTTTTGTTGTGGTGTCACTGCTCTTTGTGGGGATTTTTAATTATTTTACTGGCAACCCCAATGTTGATGTTGACTAGCGTCACTGTCACTGTCAATGTCAGATGTTGTAAGGTTGGTACTACGTAGGTGACGAGTCTATTGTCTATTTGTTAACACCTTTTAGGTTATAATGACGATGAATGAATTTAGTTTTTTCGTGTAAATATTATCGCCCGCACTATGATTATTGCTTCTAAATATTTTTATAGTCTTCTTTATATAAGTAGACTAATTACAAATCAGCTTAGGTCATGTGAATTGCTCAAATAAAATCAACACTCAAAACGCGACAATCAGCATGCCCACGCATCGTGTCATGGACTACAAAGCTGTAAATTCATTAGGTACATTTAAGTGAAATTTAGCAAAAAATGATAAAATCTCAGGGTTTACAATGGAAATTCGGGCTCTTTCTCCAGAGTTTTATATTTTCTATCTGGTAACCCTAATTCTACTAACTAATAATAAGCCACATGGAGAATAATAAACTCATATAAATGTCAACTACCACAAGAAAATATTAAACAAACTATATCGCACCTTCAAATGATTGCTTAAGAATTTAATAAATGATTTCATTAATTTTTTAAATAAATATTATTTTAATATATCTAAAGACCTTAACATAAATCTACTAACTAACTATAATAAAATAAATCTATTACCTAATGCTTTAGTAGCCTTGAATACTTGCAATAACAAAATTACATTAAGCACAATTATTTCAATAATCTTTATTTCTAGATCCTGTAAATCCATACAACATCTATGTGTTATTTAAATCCCTTGAAAAATTCTAGAAGTTCTGGATATGATGACACAACAACCTCCTCCTCAATCCAACAGGCAGTGGATATTGTTCCACTCAACTCAGTCATTTATTATCATGTTGTAAACAGCTACTGTGGGATAGGTAGCTGTTTACAACTTGTTTTGTCATCAGTGGAAATGCGGATTTCACTCTTGGAGAGGTTGATAGGGTTATATACATGTTTTGTCATCAGTGGAAATGCTGCGTCAATATTAATCAAAACTGAAAATTTGTATTCAACATGACATCTGTTTTGTAGATTCTTCATTTTATGTATTGGGCACTAGTATGAAAATTTTGAATCAAATAAATGGATGCTTTTAATGAACAAAATTTAGAGAATCGAACAACTCTATCTGTCCCAACAGCTGACTGGAGCTCCAATTTAAACAAGGTAGGTATTTTCAAGTAGTAAAATAGGTTCATGCTCTTTTAATACTTTATTATTTCAGTAAAACCCTAGTAATTTACTCAGATTTTACTGAAATAATAAACTATTGTAAGAGCAACCATTTACAGTCGCTTAAGATCCACTCCTTGTAGTGATTGTAAATGGTTGTGAATAAAAACTTAAAATATAATGAATTAATGTTTTCAATATTTTAAATCTTAATTAAATTAATTTAAATCTTTATTCACAAAGTCAATTGGGATTAAGGTAGTTAAAAAAAATTGATAATTTATTTTCCATTGTGTCTGCTATCTGATGTAAGTAACTCAGAAGTTTAGTTTTTTAGAAAAATATAAATATAGTGGTTTTTCATTCAGTTGATCCTTACAATTAGTTTCTGTGAAATATTTGTACATATGAAATATATTTTAAGAAAAACCACAATAGTCAATACCATAGAGTTGTCACATGTATTAATAAATAAATTTCCCATTTTGTAATGACAATTAAATTGATACTAATAATTGCATTAAATTATTAGTGTAATACTCATAGTTATGTTTCCAAAACCAATATTGACTAAGTCATTAGTCAAAACTAGCACATACTAAACTAATGGAAAATCCATTAAAAATTAAATAAATAATTACTGGAAATTTCTCAGATGGCCCTGGGTAATGAAGAAACATCTAGAAGAAATCAAGGAGATCATTTGTCACCAACAAACTTACTAGACAACACACAAGGACAAGCTCAATCCTCATTAGAAAAAGTTTCTGGAATCAGTAAAGTTTCAGATCCAACAGGTCATGCAAACAATGGAAATATTATAAATGTTATGCAGACTCCATCCAACCATGGAATAAGTAAATCATCTATAATCACACCAGCAATGTCAGCTTCACACTCTTATATTGCTGGGGAAGTGGCACTTACTCCTACCCACAGTTCTTTTACACCTCAAGCCATAAATCCGCACAGCTCCATGACAGCCATCACTCCAATGGTTAGTGGATCAAACCAAGCTAAGAACAGCATAAAAGTGCAGTAAGTTATTGAATATAAATATACTATTTGTGGGGTAGGTACCAGCGTGTACGCATAATATACAGCACATAGTTTAACTCGGCCTTGCCCTTGAAAGTGAACATCCAAGCGTCGCACAGTGGAACGAATGTATGAGAGAGGTCGGACATTCGCAACTCAATTTTTTATTTCATATTAAAATAAAACTAATTATGCCATCAGGCATTTTCACTCGTCCTTTCACTATAAATATATTGGCCAAATGATCTATAAAACCCCATTTGCTAGTCAAAACGAGCTATTGATTGATATCAACAGGAGTTTCCAATGAACTTATAATCTTATCGTAGTGTGTTTCATCAGGGCTTGTAGTTAACTTTTTGCAGAGGTTTCTGTTATTGTAACATCTTCTTTGGCTGGATAGAACTTATTTTTTTCTTTCACCAGCATCTAGTAACTAGGGTATTTAAAAACTCCCTTTCGTGACTTTAAATCTCGAAGTATTTTATATAGCGCCATTTTGATAAATTTATCGAGATATAAAATGCCAATGCCTTCGAAGGTATTATTCTTATTTGATTTTCTAAGCAATAAATTTATTACATGCATACTTAATCTATGTAGTAGTCATTACTGAATCAATCAATTTGAAGCGGCGGTAGCCTAATGGCTAGGGCGTCGGACTTGCGATCATTTGGTTGCCGGTTCGATACCTACCCATTGCACTACCGACGTGAACCCACTCGTAACACAAGCATTTAGCTTAGCACGAGGGGTTAACAAGATTACTAGTAATGTGTGACCCACATTGCTACATTGCGAGTAAGCTTTTTTTTTTAAAAAAAAAATGTGTAAACCATAATTAAGTCACCATCTCCCTAATCACCTATTCTATAATTAGGTAGTTTATATTAATTACAAAAAAAATATATTTTAGTTTATAGTTTTAAAGTAATGAGAAGTCAATTAAAGTGGTAAAAAGGGTTAGAGAGAAGTTAGAGAGATCTTAAAATAACTCCTTAAATACGAGAGATAGGAGAAAAATTGTCAGAAGAAATTATGGAGGCATTCGATAGTCAAGTACGATGCTATCATTAGTTTTTTAAATTCGAAAATGTTTAGGTGCGAATGTCCGACCTCTCCCATACATTCGTTCCACTGTGCGTCGTCGCGTCGCACTGTGGAGGACTGTGAAGTACATAGGTACATAAAATGATGGCCCGGGACCCTCGACGAAAGAAAGTTGTTAGATAATATAATTAAGACAGATCGATCCTAGCGTGCCAACTACGCTTGGATTAAAGTATTTAACGTGAACGTCTAATTAAATATATACAGTCTTATTACAAAAAAGGTAGGGACCCGTTGAACACTTGTTTATAAAATTATTTCCTACAAAACAGTGTATAAACGTGAATTCAATGGATGCGTAACTTTTTTATTACAAAAAAGTTACGCATCCATTGAATTCACGCTGATAATTTTTGACGTCTCTGGGGTTATTTAATATTGTCAATCCAAATTCAAAATCTTTTTCAGGGACACCACATCATCAAACTTTGTACTGAACAGTCTTCAACCCAAATGTCATGTTTGGACTACTATAAACATGCTACTTGTATATTAATTAGGGTGATCCTTATTTTTCGACTTTTCACAGTCGCGCCAATTTGCCATTTGAAACAGGTTTTTTCTTTTCATTTTTGGATACGATTTAGAGGTCGCAAGTAGAAAAACTTTCATTTATTTATACTGTATTTTTGTTCCAGAAACTGTGTATCTACTGTGCATTTGGGATGTGAATTGAAATTGTTAGACATTTATTGTAGAACCCGATTTTCCGAATACAATCCAGCAAGATTTCATGGTGTAGTTATGAAAATAATTGATCCAAGAGCTACAGCATTAGTATTTAGGTAAAAATATTTTTTGAGTACATACAAGGTGGAAGGGACATTGACGCACAACAGCTTACCATGAATTTAGTGCATTAAAATCCTACAAAAGTGCAATACCTAACCGGTCAAAATGTGTGATAAGTGTACACCTATTTTTTTTTAATAATCTACAATACATACTAATACACATAATTTATAAAAAATAATTTAATGAGGGTACAGAATCATATACTAAATTCATAGTAAGCGGTTGTGCGTCGATGTCCCTTCCACTCTGTATATTAAAATAATATTTATTTATAATATAGCTTGAATTATATAATGATGCTTACTGCACAATATGCCCATGTCATTGCACGACCCTTAGGTTATCTCAAAAAATATGGTAATTTTGAATTTTCAAGAAATCAAGGCAACACCTTTCAGCCGTTTATGTGACGTAATTTGGCACTTACGTCTGTCAATCTTCAAAGTCGAAAATTAATATGAAAATGATTGAATATCTGGAAAAGAAAACATTATCAACCGACTTCAAAAAGGAGGAGGTTCTCAATTCGTCTGTAATGTTTATTTTTGTAGTTTGTTACGCAATATCTCCGTCAATTATGGATCGATTTTGATGATTATTTCTTTGGTAGGTCATACTTCAGAGGTGGTACCGTTTAAATTTTATCGAAATCGGTTCAGCGGTTTAAAAGAAATCAAGAATCAAGAAATCTAAAAATTGTTTACATCGATGATAATATCGTTTACTTCAAAACATCGCTGTCTCATTGGAGCAGTGCGTTAAGTTGGCTTACAAATACTTATAAACAAAACTTTCCACCAAAAGTTATAAAATAAAATAACTTTAATAAAGAGAAAAACCGCCTTCAAAAAATAATAAAATATTATTATCATTATTTTTTGTTCGATCTAGTCTCAATTAAAATTATAATATATGGGTGTTAAAAAAAATTTGTCAGTTAGAATTTTGGACCTTTGCGCTTTGGACCTGCCACTGTTTTGTCTTATCAATAAGAGAGTACCATATTTACAGATCTGGTAAAGTACTCTGCACTGGACTCAGAAATGAACATGATTCGTATATAGCTGCAAGAAAATTCGCACGAATTATTCAAAAACTTGGATACCCTGTAAGTTTGAAACTACGTAAGTTTAGGGTGAGCTATTGAGATGTGGGTTGGTGAAGATGATTTGAATAAAACACCAGTCCAGCAATTGTTTTATCATGGCGGCGAATGTCACACATCCCATGTACTATACAAAGATGTGCATTAAGTCGGTACGCGTCCGATATCCCTTTTTAGGGTTCCGTACCCAAAGGGTAAAAACGGGACCCTTTTACTAAGACAGCTGTATCTCATGAACCGTGACAGTTAGACAGTTGAAATTTACGTATTTTTTCACCTATGATGTATTTCTGTTGCGGCTATATCAACAAATACTAAAAAAAAACAATAAAATAATATTTAAGGGGGCTCCCCTACAACAAACGTGATTTATTTGCTCGTTTTTGCTCGATATTGATAACTGCTAGAGGTAGACGCTTGAAATATTACAGAATATTTAGTTACTAGCTTTCCGCGCGCGTGGTTTCTCGGCCTTTCTGCATTTAAAAGGAATATTTTTCCCCTTTTTTGCAACATTTTTCATTTATGTTACGCTCCTATTGGTCTTAGCGTGATAATATACAACATTATTTTTAGTATATGCGAAACCAGAATATAGTTTGTTCAGAATAAGTAACTGAATCGATTCCAATATTTTTTACAGCATGTTATATTCTTTCCCAAAAATTGTAAGTACCTATACCAAGTAGGTACCTATCCGCAATTATACGCGCACACAACAAGTCACTGTCGGTCATAGTGGCACTAGGCGGGGGCGCACAGCAGGGCGGAAGGTAAAACAACCCCTTCAGTCGCCCGAAGTCGATGCTACAGATTGATACGACAGACAACCAGATAACATAACAAGCTTATAACTTTGACATTATTAAAGATACAGTTTTGAATTTTTTTACATGGATTCTTTACCTAAAAATACTAGACACGTGTTTCGTGTTTAGCATATACTAAAAATGACCTTGTATAGCCTATAACCTTCCTCGATAAATGGGGTATCTAACACTGAAATAATTTTTCAAATCGGATCATTAGTTCCTGAGATTAGCGCGTTCAAGTAAAGAAAAACAAACAAACTCCTCAGCTTTATATATTAAAAAAAATATATACTATAGGATAAGAAATCGTTTGTACGAAGTCAATTTCTGTTGTCGAACGTTACCTATTGAGCCCCGCATACGTAGAGCTCGACTTACAAAAATCAGGCAACAAAAGAGTCGTGTTATTAAATATTGTTCTTTAAATGAATTAGAATATTGACGGAAGTGACATTCCAGATAAGTTTTGTAACGTCAACGAAACTGATGTAGAACTAACGAAATTCAAACTAATATGTTTCTGACTGAGTGGGGAAGACAACAATCTCAACAGCTCGTCCTGATTAATTAGGATTAATAACTTAAAACTACTTTAATATTATGTTTTTCGCGGTATACGGCGACTGTGCCAATCCTGGCTAACATGCGTGCTACGACTACGTTTTTTCTGAATAGAGCTTGTTAACTGGTGTGTGATTTATTAAAAATAACAGTCACAATTTAAATGAAATTTATCAATAGTGTCATTACAAAATAATTCGTATTCTGAAAAAAATATTACAATCGAATAATAAAGTTCAAAGATATACTTAAGCTCTGAAAGTTTTTGGGGGGATTGTTAATGCTTTGTCCCTTTCCGACAAACGAGTGCCACTAAAAAACTTGTATGGCGATAGAGTGCACTGTAGAGTGAAATGTGTCTAGAATAAAATGCTAATAAATGCATTATTCTTTATTTCGATTCCAATTTTAACTTTGTTTTTGTTGTTGGATCTATTTATGTTCAACTTTTTTTTGGGACCATCAAAAAGTATGAGTGAACTATAGCTTGACCGCTGTAAAGTCGACTCTCCCGGTGGTTCGCGGGTCGCGGGGGTGGGTGCCCACGGGTGCACACGACATTGCCGCCGCGGCGAGATATCTCAAGATCAACGAAATCTTCATATTGACATTTAGGTAATAATATGATTACAGACGTTTTAGTGTTAGGTAATTATTTGTTAATGATAAATAATAAACTTTGACACTATAATAGCTACATTTATTTTAATTTCATTTAACTAAGGGTATAAGGGAGATTAATATTTCAAATTACAGTTCTTCATCCGAATCTGACAACTAAATTATTTATTTTTTGTCTAATTACACCCGCAAATATTAATAAGCCTCTTCAATATTCTCTGAACGACTTACTTATACCTGAAAAAAACATAAATACATAATACAAACGACATAGCTATAACAATATTTTAAAACTGCTGACAGCTGATTAATTGATTGGTCGAGCGCACCCCGCTCCCGCATCCCGCAGACCATCGGGAGAGTCGACTTAACGGCGGTCAAGCTGTAGCCTATTCAAATTATATTTAATTATATATGTTTCACGACTGCCCCATGAGTCTAGTGGTCCGAAATGCGACTGCTGCGCTCGAGGTCCAGGTTCAATTCCCAGGTTGAACAAAGTATTATTGTATTTTTCTATGAATTGGAACATGGTACCTTAACATACCGGGAACTGCCTAAGCCTTCAGGCCCATACAGGTGAGATGGGATGTTATGTTGCACTAAGCGTGTTATTTTCAGTGTGTATTTTGTTATGTTTTGAATTTATAATACAAATCTTTCGTATGCATTTCAGGCAAAATTTTTGGATTTTAAAATCCAAAATTTTATAGCTACCGCTGACTTAAGGTTTCCAATAAGATTAGAGGCTCTTCAACAGGCACATGGTCAATTTGCGTCTTATGAACCGGAATTATTTCCAGGCTTAGTTTACAGAATGGTGCGACCTAGAGTCGTTTTATTAATATTTGTAAATGGAAAAATAGTATTTACAGGTAAGTAAAATGTGTCCCACACTTTCTTTTTAATTATATTATGACTACAGTCAGTCTCAATTATATCACAGCGAACTGACTGTTCATAATTATGTTTCATAAACGATATTAAGTATATACATAGTTTATAAAGGTCTCAGTGAAATAAAGTACATGTCAGAATGATATAGGCGGATATTTTTTTTAAATACATGAATAGACATTCATATCAATTTATTTTAAAAATATTTCCGCCATCTTGGATTTCCAAATTAATGTCATGCTCGTAATCAGCACTGATATTTTAAAGAAATATAATATTTATGTAAACCATCTTTCATTTCAAAAGTAGTTGAAGTTTCGTAACCATTAACCCCAAGAAACCGCGGATTTTATTCATTACCTTGCCTATTACGTAGGTACTAATCAAATTACTAAAAAAAATCGTTGCGATCTGTGATATAAAAATGAATACATATTTGTATTAAATAATGTCCTAAACCATTTTCTAGTGTAAATAATATTTTAAATAAACTAATGAACATTGAAAACCCGGTTGCTAACATTATTTTGTAGGCAGCGCAGGCCATCCCTCACGGTCTTTTCTAAACGGCTTTGTTTGACCACTATATCACTGTATAATAGTACATTATGATATAAGTGCGGTAAGTTGAAAATAACAGCCGAGGCGATATTGCTACCAAGAAAGCAGAGGCTGTAATTATCAAAGCGCACGTATGTCATACGACGTTTTATAACATATTTGCGAGGAAATAAATAAAACTCGGACTTTCGTAAACGAATAAGAAAAAGCGCGCGAAATAATTTTTACTTGTCACAAATTAGCGATGCGCGCGCATCACCTTTTTTTAAGGCAAAGGTACAAAACAAAAACAGCCATAACTAATAAAGTAAATTAAAATTATTATGTTTGTGTTTTGTTACAGATTTGTAACAAACATTACAATTTGTAATTGATGGTCAAAATTAATTAAATTAAAGAATTAAATGTTTATTTATTATATTTTATCTCCCAAAGTTAATTTTATTCATAAATTGTTGACCACTTTTCTGATACAAACTCTTTGCTAAGATTTAAAAAAGTACCGTTCGTTTTAGACGGAGCGTCTTGATAAACCGTGCGTTTTACATTACAATAACGCATAAGTACGTAATGAGATACATTACGCTTAGAGATTGCAAACCGGGCCCGGCCGGACCGGGCCCGGTGCCCTTTTCGGCACCCACCGGCAGTGCCTGATTTAGAGTTCTGACCGCCCTAGGCTAACCATGAATATGCGCTTCACAATCTTTCCTGTCCTGCCTTTTCTTTCACTCACAGGTCCAACCAATAAAATTACAAGTAAAGAAGAGAGCTTACGTAACCTAACATCTTTGAATCAAATTGTCAGTGAGTAGGTAAACGAAAGACGAAAGGGACCAAATAATTTCAAATCATTTTTTGTTTTTACAATCTATTTATTTTGTCCTAAAAATATACTTACAAGAAGAAATTTGAAAAAGATGTTAAATTCTTACGACAATTGCTTTACTTTGAGAATTGAGAATCTCATCTCATTCTCATTCTCAAAATTATAATAAAATTGTAACAGGTCGATGTCTGTACATTGAAGGTATTGAAGAAAAAATATCACGGGGGGTCTTTATTAAAGCAACGGAAGCCAAAATATTAATTTTAGAAATTTTGTCTGCCTGTCTGTCTGTATGTTCGTACCCGTATCACGCAAAAACTATTGCATGAAATTGACTGCAGTTTTCACCGATGTATTGCTACAGGTCTAACTTAAAACATAGGCTACATTTTAGATAATTTTCAATATCCCGCCTGAACTGAAAAAAACAGTTTAAATCGTGTTGTCCACGCGGGCGAAGCTGCTGGCAGAAAGCTAGTATTATATAAAATTCCTTTTCCTTGCTTTCTCGCTGGCGAATCCTTCCACAATTTTGTCAAAATTAACATTTTGTAAAAAATCATTCTCAATAAATAATAGAGCAAGTCCCGGAAGTATTTTTTTACTCTTTTTTATGCAGAGAAAGATTTTTTACCGCTGCAATTTGTAACGCTCATTGTTAAAAAACCTCTTAATATTATTACTACTTACATTCGGAAAAATAGGACCAATATTTAGGCTTTTTAATAATTGCAGCAAACTTTTTGGGGTTAATTTTTGTGGATCAACGAAATCTTTATCTTTTAATAATTGTGCCAAATGGACACACTCGTCAGGAAATGTGTCTTCTATATCCAAAGCATATAGTTGTTGCAACTCTTTCGCCTTGGTTTTTATAATGCTATTGTCATTTATTTTACGTAATTTCCATAGAAACCAAATTTTGAATTTATTTCGGTACAGATAGTTTGTCGGTTTTTTTACTGAAATTTGAGACTACCAATGGCAGCGTGATATTTTTTAAAAGATCGTTTTCCTTCAAACTCGGTGTGTCCCGCTTTTTCTTCGTCAAAACGGAATTTTCGTTCGCGCGCGTTTGGTTTGGGCGGGTCGCGACGCGGGGCGGGCCACGCGCGGCGCGATCAGTGTAAGAGCGCACGCAGGAATTTTATTTTAACGCACGTAAACACGTCCAGCGACATAGTGTAGACACAATGCACAATCTGTTGATTTGCCCTCATGAGGCAACTAGATAGGTCCGTGCGTCAGTGTATTTTCCCAAAATTACCCAATAATATTATGTAAGTAAGTCTCAGTTTAGCGACTCGCCCGCCCGCCGCCCCCTTGGTCCTTGCGCCCTAGGCTTTAGCCTTATTAGCCTGTGGTTAAATCAGGCCCTGCCCACCGGGCCCGGCCATTCTTACCGGACCCGGCGACCGGGCCCGGTAACCAATTTTACCTAACATTTTGTTAGTTAAGACTATACAAATTTGGTTGTTTCCAGTTACAGTACAGCCTAGCCTATAAGATTTCGCTATTTGCTCAATTGGTAATAGTAACACTCACTAGTTTTAATAGCCAAAGTTTAAGAAAAAACATAATACTTTACTTTTACCATACAAGAATTTGTTTTGTTTATAGCAAAGCTACCAAAGTTTATCTATCTATCTAATCTAAGTTGTTATGACACTTTTAGTACTTTAAGCTGCGTTATTAGTTTCTTATTTCAATACTATGTTATCAAATCGACACTATAAGGAGCAAAGAGAAAGACCTGCTTGTTTAAACTTATTAGAAATGAATATTACAAATACTTCACGCTGGAACAGTTGCTGTCACTGTACCAAGCACAGGTTCGGTCATGCATGGAGTACTGCTCGCACGGGACAGATTGGCTCAATACCAGAGTGCGGCGTTAGAATTCATTGAGAAGAGAGCCAAGAAGCTAATTGGCAATGACGCACCGTGTAATGCAACTGCAAAGCCTTGAGCATCGGCGCAAAGTTGCATGTTTTTCTGTCTTTTACCGGTTACATTTCGGAGTGTGCTTCGGAACTACATGAAATAGTTCCACCATCCCCGTTCCACTATCGGACGAATAAAGCTACGGCAAGGCATCGCCGCTGCGTGGTGGAAGTGCCTAAATCTCGCACTAAGCGTTTTGCCTCTACGTTTATAGTGCGTAACTACTGCTCTATTGTGGAACTCGCTGCCGGAATCTTTTTTCCCCGAGACCACAATTTGGGTGTCTTCAAGAAGAGAGTGAATACGTTCTTTTAGACAAGTGCGCTCCACCGTAGACCACTTCGTTGCTTAACATCAGGCAAGTTGTGGTCAAGCGCAAGCCTATCTGTGATAAAAAAATAATAATACTAATTTTTACTTTTCCGTCCCTAAGTAAAAGTAATCAATACTGCATTAAGTGTGATTTTGAGACTTGAGTGAGACTTATTATAGTGATAATTGTTCCTAAGCCAGTTTGAAATAAATATTAACCTTGAATAATTGTGTTTTTCCATTCAAATATGGAAAATTTTCAAGGTTTCATCGTTAACACTCAAACCGGGTTGGCGCCGAATGCCACCGGGCCGGGCCGGGTTGAGAAACATACCGGGTTGCAATCTCTAATTACGATGTTGAAATTGGTGAAATAAGAGACCCTCCACGAGCAAATGTGTTACAAATATATATTACACCACTGTGGCAGTAGTCTTTATGATATCAGTATCTCCCAGAAATTGGGTTGTATCCATCATATTAGGTCAAACACCAATCGGGACAGCGTGACGTCACGTCTTCGTAAACATTTGGTTGTATGTACTGTATATCGTATTATAGTTCTATTATTATAGTGTACTAATATTATTTGCACTGTTTGTGTAATATTTCGTTATTATAAATTAGGAATATGCATGTGATTAAAATATGGGTCAATATTTTTTTGGAAACTAAAAATTATACTTAGATATGTTATTATTTTTACACTTAAGAACTACGCAGACCGGGACGGCATGACAAGGGATTTTGCCGTGAGTCAGCCACACTGGCCGCTTAGATACCGCGGCATTCCAGCACTTTGCCACGGCATGCCACGGCGTGCCGCGGCATGACTAAGCACGCCTCAGCGACTCCTGCTGCCTGATACACTTTTAGTCTTCAGTTGCGTTTGATCGAGTGTTGGTGTGCCTCAGTTTTAAAATGGTAGATTGGGATTTTGTTTTGATATCGATTATTGCAGATGAAGAAGAATGCCGGAGTCCGTGGCATACCGTTGCCTACCGCAGTATGCCACGGCATCCCGCCACGGGAGACTGTGGCGCTTCTTTTAACGCCATGCGATAAAATCCCTTTCAATGCCACGGCATCATTTAAAGCATAGCAATTTATGTCGTATTTCTGTAACAGTACGGTTGAATGTCCATTAGCAAAAATTAAAATCCTTTGCCATGCCGTCCCGGTCTGCTTAGGCCCTTATTGGGGTTTTAATTAAGAATTTAATTTATTGAAAAGTGAAAAATATGCGAGAGAAAGTTAACTCAACTCATCATTACCTATTAGTTATGGTTCAGCTGTTAATAACTTTAAATTTCTACATTAAAGTACCAGTAGAGGCATAAATTTTATTTACCACTTTTCATGTTCTACTTAGATAGAAATATTGATTATTCGACTATTTTTACTTTACTGTACACAAAATGTTAGTGTTAATGCGTAGGTACGTACGGCTACAAGTCGAGCTATGCAAATCCAGATTACACTGACCTCCGTATGTAAGAAAAGCGAATCAATGCGATATCAGCTTAAAATGGTAATGTATAGTTTGACCAGTAGCCGTGTGTACGTGTCACGTCACAGAAAACACGCTAAGTGGAGGCGGTTGATTCGCCCGAATCTGAATTGAATACAAACGTAACTAATCAATTTAAAATATTAAAAAAATGAATGTGCAAATGCATATCATAGTGTAATAAAATCTAATAGTGGTGAAACTCGGCCGTCTAGACAGGTCAACGATGAGGTGCGGTGCGGGGCAGTGCGGCGTCCTCCCGACCCTAAGGCCTTTTGTCCACCGCCACCGTTACTGGGATCTCACCGAGAATAGATCACCAGAGTTCTATCGCAAAGGCATAAATGACCTTCCTATTAGATGGCAGCAATGTATAGATAATAATTGTAATTATTTTGATTAAATAAATACAAAAAAGGAAAAAAAAACCTTTTGAGCGCTTTCGTTGCGTGCGCTGCGTAAACGGTTAAAGTTATGCAAAAATCTTATTACACGGAAATGTTCCTTTAAAAGTTCTAATTTGTTCTAAAATAATGCATTATTTCCTTAGGTGTATTCACAAACACGATCTTAATCCTTAAGTATTCAAAAAATACGCATTCATCACTAGTATTTAATGGTGAACAAAATTGCCCTTGACATCGTTTGATTGCAATGAATATCTCAGGAGATATCACAGTTTTAAAATATATCTACACATTTCACTTTATGCGGACTACGGGTATTATTATCACCTGTAGAAACGTAAATTCTTGCAAAATGATTTTTGGTGACAACCCATGCTATTTTCAGTGTCTAGACAATTGTCGGCACTTACGAGCCCAGACTAAGGAGTGCGCTCACAATTATATACTTAGATTTTATTGAAATGAAATGATGAAATGAAATGATATTTATTTCTGTAAATAGATCTTTTCAGGACACTTTTACAAGTCGATTTTTTACATTTTTTTTAACTAGATGGCGCCGACGCTTCCTATCTGACGACCTCTGAGAAGAAACGTCGAAACAAACTCAGAGAATCATGGTCTCTTTTAAAGTCCAGACAATAGTTGTTGTTAGATATGCGAGTTTAACAATGTAGGGCAAAATCTGAACAGGCCTTTTGAAGAAAGAGCCATAGCAGCTTTGAGTTGACCTGTCCTAACTGACGGCACGCATACATCAGTCATCGTGTAGCTCAACCATTTTATAGGGAGCTCAACGACCCGTCGCACAACGATACCAGATCAGCAGGACATTTGTGTAGGTCATGTGAAATACTCAAAACTGTCAGAGAAGTTTATTATACATCTGATACGTGTTAAAGCTAACCTACATAGTACTCACATTTACATTTTAATATTACACTATGCCTATACCGTAATATGTACTTATACAATATAGCTGTGTTCACTTTAAAGTCAGGAATTGTCTACAGTTTGTTCGAAATAAGTAAGCCGATCGGAAGTTATCTGCAAGTGATTTAGAAGTGGTAAATTTTAATAAAAAGAGTCGGTGTAAAGATAATTAGAGTCGTATATGTTTCACATTTCTAATTATTTTGTTTACTAATTTCGATATTTATATATTAAAACACTTAATAAACGATTTTATCACCGCGGTAGTCAGTGGCGCATTTGCTCTCTTGGTCGCTCTAGGCCCCAAGCCATGTGCCGCCCCTTTCGCAGCACCCGTTATAGACTATAGATACATAAAAAAAACCGGCTAAGTGCGAGTCGGACTCGTGCACGGAGGGTTCCGCACCATTACGATTTATGACGTATTAAAAAAAACTACTTACTAGATCTCGTTCAAACCAATTTTTGGTGGAAGTTTACATGGTAATGTACATCATAAATTTTTTTTAGTGTTATCATTCTCTTATTTTACAAGTTACAGGGTACACTTCCAAAGTGGTAAAATGTGTGTCCCCCCACACATTTTACCACTTTGGAAGTGTCTCTCGCGCAAACTATTCAGCTTAGAAAAAAATGATATTAGAAACCTCAATATCATTTTTGAAGACCTATCCACACGTATGGGTTTGATGAAAAAAAATTCTTGAGTTTCAGTTCTATGTTTGTGTGAAAATCTTAATGCGGTTCACAGACTACATCTGCTTACTAAGTTTCAACAGCATAGTTCTTATAGTTTCGGAAAAAAGTATAGGCTCTGACATACGGACGGACAGACAGACATGACGAATCTATAAGGGTTCCGTTTTTTGCCATTTGGCTACGTAGGTACCCCAAAAAAAAGTGTTTTAACATGAGTTACAAAACTTATCAGCACTTGAGGGGACTCTAGTCCTGAGGAATTTGAAAAATAGGTATTTGAAGAAACTATTGCCGTCGCGCTGCACCTCCAGTCTCTCCCCGTAAAATGCGAAAAGGACAACTGCAGCTTAGGATGATTTTACCTACAAAAACCTTGTACGTTTTGTATTCTGCTGTTTTTTTTTTTCAAAAGTGGATTGATCTAAACAATTTATATATCAAAATTTAGAGGAAAAGCATGTCTACGCTTCTATTATTTTATTTTTTGTTAAAAACTTTTCAAATTTGTCTGATAGTCGCCTGAACAGGACGGTAAAAATGGGCTTTCTTTCGAGTTTTTGATTTGTTTTGCTCTAGAGCCATTATCTACGAAGAAAACAGCAGAATGCGTTTGTACGGAGAAAGGCTCAATAGAGTACCCTCTAAAGCGCAGCGAAATCATTAATTAAATCTTCGCAATTTCTTAAAAAAATCAGCAAGATCGTTTAACCTTTGCTCCGTCATTGTTGTTGTTGAACCGTTCCCCTGAACAGTTGCAGGCGGGAGTACACACACACATACGAAGAGCAATATCCACGTTTGGGAAAATGGTTTGAAGACCATCACTTCGTAACCATTTCAATAAACTGACAGCACTGTTCCGCTCCTCATTTGTTATGCTGCAGCGAGAACGAAAATGTAGACATTCTTCCGTGAATTGGTCTTCTAAGTCAGTAGAATAAACCATTTGCAATGCTTTGGCTGTAGGGGCGCAGCGGCGCGACGCACTAGCATGAATCACCAGCGAGTGTTTTTAAAGCTCGCGTCGCGCGTATAACAATTTTCTTTCTTAATCACTTATACCTATTACAAGTACGAAATATTTTATAAGTACAAAATAATTACTTTTATTTTTATACGTAAAAAAAGTTATTTAGGAAAATTAATGCTATACGTTGAGGTGCAGTGTGACCCGCCATAAAGTACTTTGCATTTGAGTTATTTCCTGCTATCATAGTGATTTTTTTTCTCACGATTTGCCGCCCCTAATATCTTGCCGCCCTAGGCCGCCCCGGATTTGCCATAAAGCCCAGTAGGCACTGGGCTTTATGGCAAATCCGCCACTGGTGGTATTTCGGAACGGCTAACTTCCGATAGGCTTACTTATTTCGAACAAACTGTAATTGTCATTGTCTTTTCTCTCTAGACATTCTTATCATTTTAAATTAATTCAAATTATTTTATTTATTTGATCGATAATAATTAGCCATAAATAAGCAACAAAGACTTTTTTTGCTTCAAAATTTTACAGTACCTACAAATAATTACTATTGTTTTTTTACAGGTGGTAAAACAAGAGGTGAAATCAACGAAGCTCTAGAAATAATATATCCAATCTTAAGAAGCTATCGAATAAGCTGAATAAAGAAATTACATTTTATTTATTTATGTTATAATTAATGGCAACTTAATTAATTATTATTATTTTTATTTTATTTATAAGTAATATATCTAATAGACTAAATTTAATTTCACCATTTCTATATTTTAAAAACTGCATCAACCTAATCGCCCTTGCAGCCACTAGACCCGTACCTGACAAAAATATGTTATAATTAATGGCAACTTAATTAATTATTATTATTATTTTATTTATAAGTAATATATATAATAAACTAAATTTAATTTCACCATTTCTATATTTTAAAAACTGCATCAACCTAATCGCCCTTGCAGCCACTAGACCCGTGCCTGACAAAAAGCTGCCGGCCATTTATTAAGGGTTTATTGAAAAAAAAAGCGTGCATCATGCTTCAATTATATATTAATTATAGATACGTTACCCGAATTCTAAAATGGCAACAAGAAATCAAGGCCATTGCCCGGATCGCGTTTAGTTATGCATGTTGCGTTTCGTACGGTGAGCGTGGAGCGCCGGAGGTCCAATTTCTCCCTTAGTCCCCTTTCGACCCTTTTCCTTAAATAGGCTCGGCAATGCATCTGCAACTACTTTGGTTTCCTAGATGTCCATGGGCGATGATGACTATACCATCAGGTACCTCACCCACTCGTTTGCCGAGTTATCCCATAAAAAAGTTACGTTACGATTAAGTGCTGTATTCTAAATGATCGATTGCATGTGTATGCATACTGCTACTTGACGTCGATATTCTGTGGGAGGGTAGTACTTCCCGGGTCGTGCAGACCCATTCCTGCTTGTCATGTAGGTACCTACTACTAAAGATGTATGTAAAGATGTATCTCTTTCTAACACGCACACGCATCACAAATTCCGGATTTCCCCTTTTACTTGCGCTATGACCCTTTAGGGTATATGTATTCTGTGGCTATGAAACTATTGATATTTAAGGCTAAAGCGACGAGGCTGGGCGCGAAATTCAAATTTTGGTTGCTTTTTGGCAATTTTTTCGGCTATATCACATTCTAGGTGCATACATTGCAGTAGAAATTGCGATATCAACAACAACTTATTCATAATTGATTATTAAAACTTTTGCTTAAAAATTGATATCTACTTCTACACACCACAGTAGATTTAGATGCTGGCAGTTTTTGGCAGCAACACAAAATTTTGAAATTGGCGGCCCCGAAGATAGTAGCAGCAGAAGATATATATTTTCTTTTTTTATATAGATTTTCCCTGTACTTCTCGTTTTATGTTTGTATCACATTCAATTAACAACTTTTAAACTTCTCTGATAAAGTTGATAACCAAAAAACAAGTATTGACCTATCGTATTTCTAAGTGTTGACACATTTTAGGATGGTATCGGCATAATGCGGAATAATAGTGGACAATTAAAATATGTAAATATTGAAAAAAAAATCAAAAGAACTGCTATGGTTATCAATGACTGACTGCATGCGAAAGAAGAATATTTCTTGAATAAATTTAATTAAGTTAAAAACACGAAACAGATTTATAGACAAACATGTAGCGGAAATTTTGCACGTCAAACAAGGAATTGGTGAGCATGGCACCTGCATTGCTTTCAAATTCAAACCAACTAAAGACATGTATGAAATATATAGAATAATAGAATTAATAAATCCATGTATAAAGATGAAGAATGTGATGCTAACTGGAAAGTTTAATTTTAGTAAATATATTAAGTGTATTTTTATTTTTACAAGTATACAATACAATGTTAAGGCTAAACCGTCGGGGTTGGGCGTGAAATTCAAATTGTTCCTGTTTTTTCAGCTATAACACTTCATTCGAAAAATTAGCTTTGGCAAATTTTAACCAAGAAAAATTTGAATTTCGCGCCTACCCTGACGCTTTAGCCTTAAATGGTAGTATTTAGACAGTTTTTTCTACAAAATTTGGCAGGTTTTTAACCAAAGTAGGGCAGGATCTGTAATTTTGAGATGGTCACCCTTGCCTAATGTGCGGTCGTCCGCCAGGGTTGCCAACTTAGGGGATTTACCACTAAATTTAGGGGGGAAAATCCAGCTAGGGGGTTTTTTTAGGGGCTAAATATTTTTAGTGTTTTTGTAGGGATTTTTCTATAATGCTGCAAAGTGTGATGATGGTCCACTTTACACTTCAGTGATTAGGATCTTGCGTGACATTTACTCCAACAAATAAAATGATAAAATTATTTAACGTTCGTATGTATGATCATAAAAATGTCGAACCGGTAGAAAATGGTTTACTGTACGGTAAAATGTATAAATAAAGAAATAAACGTATAATTTATTTTATTTTTTATTTAGGGGGTTTTTTCAAAACAATAGTACAGTTTTAGGGGTTTTTAAGTTGAGCTCTAGGGGTAAAAAAATATTAGAGTTGTCAATCCTGCCGACCGCTTCGCGCCATAATTAACGTCAAACGTCAATGATCGTTAATTTACAGTCGTGGTTGTCGGTGTTTTTAATAATTTTGTCATCTTTTCTGTACTTCTACTTACTATTTGGAGTAGAATTATTCCAACACTGCTTCAGTCTAAATAACCTGCAAATTTTAAGCCATTCCTAGCTAAGTGTAATAAATTCTTTGCGTAAAGCATAAAATAAAAGTTTCGTTCCTGTTATAGACCCGAAATCATTTACAAGTAATATCAATTATTCTCCAAAGGCCTAAAAATCTACTGCCTGAAATAATTAAATTCACGCGTTGAGTCGTCATTATGGTCGGGAAATTGAACAAGCTTTTTGTACTCAAAAGAGGTAAGAACATTTCTTTTACGTTTCTGTTTCTTCTAAATCTTTTATATGTATCTTTTGTATGTTATCTCTGCCCCTAAGGCTACTCTCTGACCGATCTTTGTTGTTATATTATTACCGTTTCGCTTACCTCATGTCACATAATGTTTGACTAATAAGTAATTAGTTCAAGTAGTGTTTATTTGTTCAACCCATGCAGCAAGTAGTTTCTTTTTGTAATTCTATGACAATACAAACATAGCTAAATATTAAATATGTATTGCCATTGTACTCTACTAGATTTTAAGATTTTCTACTTTTTTTTTCACAAAGTTTTGATGGTAGTATTGGTATTGATATCAATTAGAGGTAAGATGAAAGAAAAGTGGATAAAACACTATCAGTTGGAACACACACCAGCTTAGCCAGCATATCAAAATGAAAGACTCCACCCTTGAGGCAAGTCTCTGATCCAATAATGACTTAAACTAAAACAAAATCCATCCATTGTCAACCCAATTACACAACATAAACCTTTACAAAAATATCACCAATACACTTTATTTTAAATAACAGAGTGAGCCTCTTTTTGTCTTCAAGTGTTTTTCAGAGTTTTATTATAGGCAAAACTATTGACAAATTAGTAATCTCAACATGTATACCCCAACTGTCTTTACACAACTCTTTGTATTAAAATATACCTCTGCTTAACCACTTGCAGAAAACTTAGTTATTTAGAACGCACAAGTTAGTGATTTCAAAACAACTATGTGATTTTATGTATGAATTACAGTTGCTTTGGACAAACAGTGCTACAATCATATTTTTGTACTTAAACAAAAATATGATTTACTGATTTCTAACACTTATGTGAATATTACACATTGAAATAAAACTACTTTTTTATTTTATTGCAATAAAATTCGTAAAAAGTAGTGTTATTTCAAAAATATGATTGCTGAGGATGTTGACTCTATTAAGTTCAATATGATATTAATTAGATCATGATGTCATTATGTAATTCTAAGTTTATCTTTGACATATTCTTGTTGTTGGAAAGTATATTTTAGATAAATATCCTAAATAACCTTTTTAATTTTATTTCAATTGTCACTTGAAAATAATTAAAACTTGTACAACACCCAAATATATACTTTTCTTAAATATGACAGAATTCACTTTAATATCACATTAATAAACACATTTTAGGTTAATTGGAGTAGAATCAATGTTCATAACTGTTTGCTTAAATCACTTCTATACCTACTAAACGTTAATGTGATGACTTCTGACTTTACAAACATTAGTCTATATATAATTATGTTACCGGCCAAACCTGATTTCAGGACAAACTAGTTTGGCCTAGGCTAAACTAGTTACCAGTTCACTAGTTAACAGTTAACTAGTTCTACTTTGAGGTCAAGGTCAAAAATTCCGAAAGCCTAACTCCGCGATTCCCACTAACCTTGACCTCATGGTCATTGACCGTGACGTCAAGGTCAAATTTCTGAGGGTCAAAATCAGCTATTCTCCTAAGGTCACTCACCTTGTCCTCATGGTCCTTAACCTTGAGATCAAGGTTAGAATTCCGAAAACTAAGATCCGTGAGCGTGACCGTGTCTCAGGAGCAGTAACAGGTCAATATTCATGGTCACTCCTATACTCCATTTGGTTAGGTACTTAACTAAAGGTAAACAACAAAAATGGCGGCGTTCAGAGCTGTTCAACCTTTTATTACAATGGTATCATATGAATTGGGAGTGAAATTAATAACAACACAACCAACAATCAATAAAACCAACGAACAAACAGAACAATAACTATCTAACACCATTTGCGGCAAAAGAAACACAAAAACGAACGAAAGTAAAGTAAATACAAACTGTTACGTATGGCGTCTGGTTACCCGACTAAGTATAATATCGCTTCATTATTTCGTTCCGCTTCCTCGCAGTACTACTTCTCAATTTTTTCGAGTTATCTAAAGTCTACTACGCAGAAAAATGTTTTGAATATCTGTATTTTTAGATTCGTTTTAGTAGGCACATTGCAATACTTTTTGACATAATTATAAATTATGATTTAATTAATTGTTTGCAAGCTTAAGAATAATAGTAACTATTTAATATTAAACAAAGTAGTAAGATATGCTAGTATAAAAGGAGAATGTGATTTTGAGTTATTGAATAATTTATTTTGGTGATGTTTTATTTCGAAATGAAAAATGACCCTATAAAAGAACCTTTTTTATGATTTGTTTACCTTTAGTTAAGTACCTAACCAAATGGAGTATAGTACAGGAATATTGCATTTTGTATTCGATCCCTTCGCCTTCGACATCTGTTGGTAGGAGACAAAAATCACCCAGATGCTTTTCGCCTTATTTTTAAGTATTCTTTGCGATAGAATCACGACAACAACGATTTGAGAAAAACAAAAAAAAAACATTATTTTTCTGTCCCTGACGCCTTTATATACCTTGCCTTGCCTTGCCTTTGTATCCCTTCGACATCACTTTTACGACAAATGGCTGACAAACATCACCCAGATGCTTTTCGCCTTACTTTTAGGTGTTCTATACGATAGAATCGAGAAAATAAACAATTTATGAATTTTTTTTTGCAAAAAAATTATGTCTCTTTTCCTCAGTGCCCCGTTACGTATACTCCAACCCTAGTTCTTCCTTTACGCGATAGGATTAACTAGAATAGCCTAGTCCAAACTAATTCGTCCTAAGCCCGATAGGATAGACCAGTTTAGGCTAGGCCAAACTAGTTGATCCTAATATAAATACGCACACTCTAGGATAAACTGATATGGCCTAGTCTAAACAGTAATGTATATATAGAAAGTCAAAATAAATAGATAAACTGAATAAAATACTCCATACTTAATTGGAAAAATATTCATTTTTTATTAAAACCATAATGATTCGTCGTTTAAAGTTATGGATAATTGGTAATCATACTATAACAAAAATACGCAAAATACGCGCTTAGTCATGGAGTTGCGGAAAATAGCCCGCTATACCAATACCAATACTGTAACAAATAATAAGTGTTTTTTGGGTTTCCGTAGCCAAATGGCAAAAAAACGGAACCCTTACAGATTCGTCATGTCTGTCTATCGGTTCGTCCGTATGCCACAGCCAATTTTTTCAGAAACTATAAGAACTTGAACTGAACTGTTGAAACTTGGTAAGTAGATTTATTCTGTGAACCGCATTAAGAATTTCACACAAAAATATTTTTTTTCATCAAACCCATACGTGTGGGGTATCTTTGGATAGGTCTTCAAAAACAAAGACATTTAATACACTAGTAAACTATTAAATCTCTTTGTTCAAAAATGATATTGAGGTTTCTAATATAATTTTTTTTTCTAAACTGAATAGTTTGCGCGAGAGACACTTCCAAAGTGGTAAAATGTGTGGGGGGGGACATTTTACCCCCCTGTAACTTCTAAAATAAGAGAATGATAAAACTAAAAAAAAATATATGATGTACATTACCGTATAAACGTCCACCGAAAATTGGTTTGAACGAGATCTAGTAAGTAGTTTAATACGTCATAAATCGTAATGGTACGGAAACCTCCGTGCGCGAGTCCGTTCGCACTTGGCCGGGTTTTTAATAGAAGCAATAATCATATCTCAATTATTAAAATTATTAATGCACGGCTGGCAACTACATAGACGCAAAATGCATTTAAAACGACGCGATGAATGGCGAGCGATGAGTGGCGCGGGGCGCTCGAGGCGTGATTTGGGAACTCCCGCATGTACAACTCCTGAAATATTTGCTCAATTACTTCCGACTCTATCCTAGAGTGTGTGTATTTGTATTAGGATCAATTAGTTTGGACTAGCCTAAACTGGTTTATCCTATCAGGGTAAGGACAAACTAGTTTGGACTAGGCAAAACTAGTTTGTCCTGAAATCGAGTTTGGCCGATAACATATACATATATCTCCTATAAGCTTCCTCATCGCTAATTTTTAAACTCCTAAGTCACCTGGAAGTTGTCCAAGTGGTGGAATCAGTGGTTAATCTTGGGAGTGGTATTAGTATTTTTACTGACATTTGTTATTAGGCTATCAGAAGGAAACATGCAAAATGCAATTCAGTTAAAAGCAGTCTGAAATGTTTTGTGTAATATGTATGGTCCACTCTTGGTCCACTTGGTGTATCACTCTTTTGCCTAGCCAACTTGGGTGACTATGGTAGCTACATTGTGATTGACTGCGCTTCATATGTTATGATGATTTAATAAGTGAAGATGAACTTCATGTGGAAAGGTTTAATATTGATTTCTTAGACTTATACATGTTTGTAAATTGTAATTTTAATTGCATTTAATTACAGGTGGAAGAATGGAAGAGGTACATATTGACAAAATTACTTCCCGAATTAAAAAGTTATGCTATGGTCTGAACATGGATTTTGTGGATCCAGTAAGCATTTATAAATACCATTCCAATTGTACATAAGTTTAAATTATAATATTAAGTTTCAAGTTAATATAGTAGTTTCCAAAGGGGTTCGAACCTTTTTGTATGGAAGCTGGCATATCGACCCGCCGCCATTTAGTTTAATTTTTTTTCTAATCGCGGCGCTCGATGAAAGTTGTATGTATAGCTAGAGGACACATAAACAAACCAAAAATAATTTTAACATAGTACCCTAAAGTGTCTCGGTACCGAGATATTCGGAGGTATAGTTTGACCGCTGCAAAGTCGACTCTCCCGATGGTTCGCGGGACGCGGGGGGGCGGGTGCGCACGGGTACACACGATATTGCCGCCGCAGCGAGATATCTCAAGATCAATAAAATCTTCATATTGACATTTAGGTAATAATATGATTACAGACGTTTTAGTGTTAGGTAATTATTTGTTAATGATAAATAATAAACTTTGACACTGTAATGACTACATTTATTTTAGTTTCATTTAACTAAGGGTATTAAGGAGATTATATTTCAAATTACATTTCTTCATCCGAATCATTTTCTGAGTCTGAGGAAGATTCGGATGACGTTTCTTCTGACAACTGAATTATTTATTATAATTTTTTTCCTCTTATTACACCCGCAAATATAATAAGCCTCTTATTCAATATTCTCTGAACGACTTACATATACCTGAAAAAAAATCTTAAATACATACATAATACAAACGACATAGCTATACCAATATTTAAAAAAATAAAAAACAATATCTAAAATTCGCCACATCTTTGCTTGACTCTTTAACTTTTAGCGGACATAAGACGACAACCGCGCGAGCTCTGACAGTAAACGTCTGTCGACTTCAGCAGCCGACAGCTGACTAATTGATTGGTCGAGCGCACCCCGCTCCCGCGTCCCGCAGACCATCGGGAGAGTCGACTTTACGGCGGTCAAGCTGTAAAGATCGACATATAAGTACAATGACAATCATTGAAAATAAACTTATTACGTGTCTATAGGCGTCAGGTTGTATTCAAATAATCGTTCCCAGGTTTATTATTATTATTACTATTTATTGGAAGAGGTGACTTACTTATATAAATAAATTGCATAGGTACTACGAGGAGCAGGAGGAAACTACAACTATTATTAATTATTTATCTACTAAATCACATCGCATTGCAATGAACTGCTATATTATGTCAAAGCACAGATTTAGTGTCAAAGTATCTCGCGCGCGCGTATTGACTTGTCTTTCATCACGTTGCTATCAAGTAGGTACTTTTCTTTAAGAGGATAGTATCCGCTTCGCGCCCAATACAAACGCAGTTTGGCCCTTGCTTGAATTTTAAACAATGAAAGTCATTGAAATTTTGCAGTAACAATCTTATCATTAATATACGTGTTCCTGTAATATAAAATTTCATTTCAATATACGGTTAAAAAGTTACACGAGCTCAAAGATTGGCAATTTTCGTTGAAAAACGGCCCAACTTTATGCTAGTATTTCTCGACAATGTATCAATACAGAAAAGTTCTGATTCGAAGGAAACCCAGATAATATAGTGAATATTTTTTTACAAGATTTTTTTTTTACATATTAGCAATATTATAGGAGTAATCTCCAAAATTCGGAACATACGAAATACGCGTGAAAATGTTGTTGTTTCTCCTCTCGGGCACGCGTTCGCATCGCGAGGGATAGAGACAGCGACAACTGTGCAACATTGTTGCGTTCGCGAGGGACACTCCTCTTAATCTTATGTTACAGAAATATGTGGTTTAAAGCTAAGTAACATGATTTGCAACCAAAGCGACATGTCGACTGCGAGATAAATAATTATAGTAGTAGTTTTCTCGTGCTTCTAGTACTATGTAATGCACCTTATTCTCTTCCAATATACAGTTATAATAATAATAATCAACCTGGTAACGATTATTTGGATACAACCTGACGACTGTGGACACGTAATAAGTATATTTTTAATGATAACCATTGTACTCATATGTCAATGTTTACCTCCAAATATCTCGGTACCGTGACACTTTAGGGTCCCATGTTACGAGACATTTTTTGTTCGTTTATGTGTCCTCTACCCATACATACCACGTTCATCGTGCACCGCGATTTCGAAAAAAAAACAAAATGGCGGCCGGTCGATATGCCAGTTCCATACAAAAAGGTTCCAATTAAAACTAACCGATTATGATATTCCATCCTATATGGACTGATTGTATTTACATAAGGGGCGTCTCTTGTCTAGTCTGCGCGAAGTTCGGACTCGCCAAGATACTATGAATGTACTGTACAGGGGGTCTACTCGTAAAATCGATAATCGATATGTCGTGACATTTGTCGCGTCTAATCCTACTCTTAGTTACATCGTTTCGATTGTCGTAACGATGAGAGAACGAACGATACAAAATTCGACAGTATCGATCGTAACCCTACTCTAAGGTGTCGATGTCAGTAACGAACATTCGAATTTGACAACGACCAAAACGTACACTTTAAGATAATCTCAACGATACCTCCTAGGACGTCGTCGGCATTATCGTTTTGATTTTCGCTTGTGATTTTTGATGACTGTGCAGTTAATTTTATTGTATTAATAATTCATCTTTTGACATCGACTGCTCCCTCAACACGTAGTAGACATTCATTTGAGACCTAAAATTAACGGATTTTGCTAATTTGCACAGTGATTGTAATCAAAATAAAAGTTAGTATTAAAATTAGAACGAAAAAGTTTCATGATGAGACACATTTATTGTATAGCTTGATGTGTAGACATCACGCTATACAAAACCAATTCACGCTGGCCTCTTATTGTATGGGAATGGGAATTATTGTATGTATCCACTTAAACTGGTTTTGTATAGGTTGACCAGTAGCCGTGTGTACAGTATAATATTTTAATATATCAAGTGTACAAAAGAGCTCTTGTGCTAACTATTCTAAGGCTACTCTCTGACCAAGGCGTTTAATTGTTCGATGCTGCATGACTTAAAAGTAATACAACGCAAATACATTTTTTTCCCAACACACACTGCTCCATCACAACAAATAATTGCATTAATACTTACTTGTTCTTTAAACTTTCTTCAAACTTTATTATTGATATAATAAAATCAGTTGTACACACACACACCTTAGGCACACTTCACTAGTCTCACGACTGTTATAAGTTTCTTATTGAAACATTTTAAAACCACTTGAACTCTAGATTATTTAAAACAAAATCTCGCGCGTCTGCAAGTTTTGACATTTTAAACTGTGACAATGAGGCCATAGAGAATATTTAGTTGTTTTATCAAGGTTATAACATATCATTCACTCCGAACATCGTAAAAAAATCAAAATATTTAGTCTATGGATACGATAAACGATAAAGGATTCGAACATTTGTTAGAGTAGGGTGGATGCAATACATTCGGAGTAGTATCGTATCGATTCGAATATATTGTTGTCGATTTTGAGAGTAGACCCCCAGATCAGTGACATAACATACCATCACGCCTGTATTGACTTAAGGGTTAGGCAGAGGTGTACTAATGTACACCCACATTTCGCCGGAAAGTTCCCCATGTAATTGGGGGCGAGCCTATTGCCATTAACCAAGCATAAATCCAGACTCCGAGCTGCTACTGAAAATTAAAAAAAACCCAATAATACTGCTCGACCTGGGGATCAAACCCAGAATCTCTAGCGAAGCATAGCTCTGGCTTCGCGCTTAGGACCACTGGACTAATGAGACAGTCTAATTTGAAGTATAAATATAAATTAATAATATTATGTATCACCAACTATTATAAGGCATTTATATTGGTTCATTTTGTATTGAGTTTTGGGCTGGTTGTAGGTACTATCAAATAAAAAAAACACATTTCGTTGTTCTAGATGCTGGTCCGTATTGCATCACTCCTTCCTTTGTCTCTCGAACACCCGCCAACCAACTGCATTGTCTTTCAACTCTTTAATTGTAAAATGATTGCAGGTTTCTATAACACTAAAAGTTATTAGCGGTATATACTCTGGTGTCACAACTGTAGAGCTGGATAACTTAGCTGCTGAAACAGCAGCTACTATGACTACTGATCATCCAGATTATGCAATACTTGCTGCAAGATTGGCTATTTCGAATTTGCACAAGGAAACTAAGAAACATTTTTCAGGTAATTTAAATTCTATTTAATTTAAATTAAATGGGTACTTTGCTTTTTTAATTATATTATTACATTAATATTTTTCTTATTTCAGATGTAATAACTGATTTATACAACATCATTAATCCACATACCAAAAAATGTACTCCAATGATTTCTGATTTCCATTATAACATAATTTTGAAAAATAAGGAGAGATTAGATTCTGCTATTGTGTATGACAGAGATTTTAAGTACAATTATTTTGGATTTAAGACTTTGGAAAGGTCATATTTGTTGAAAATTAATAACAAGGTAAGTTTTGGTTCCTAACACTTCGCGAATATGTACTTTATATTAAATAAAACTACTTTTTACGACAGATCGGGAATTAAATAATATATAATGCGATAAAATCCATAAAAAGTAGTTTTATTTCTAGGTAATTATTTTTTAGTATTATACAGGATTTTTTGTAAAACACTCAGAGCCACGAAGATCTATATTACTAACATCATTATACAACAATTTTTTTTTTATATTTATCAATAAAATACTTTTGGGTTTTCATTGCACACACGGCTGAGCTGAGTTGTTACAGTTCATTCGAAATAACGAAATCGAAAATGCTAGTACCGTTTTCCGAATGAGTTCAATGTGCGAGAGGCAATATCAGTTGCCTCTCTCGGGCGATGTCATTAATTGTCAGGCTTGGTGTGGTGGCACGTGTCCAAAGGCTACAGCTTAGCTGATGCTACAGGTACCTGCAGCTCTGATTTAAAAGATCATCATCTCTTGCGGCGCCCGAGTCACGTCTGTGCCCCATCTATTCTATATGTTTTAAAAAGTCACTTCGGCGCCCCGTCTGCGCCCTAACCGCGACGCGTCCTTGTCTGGCCATCGCCTTGATTACAGTATACTGTGCCTTGGTTGTTCATGATCGTCCCTGTCGGGTTGTGATAAAATTACGCACTTAGTCCGTTAGGTTGAGGCGTCTACAGTCAAAATTAATTTTGCTTCCGGATCAAGCTTCGCTCGCTAAAACCTGATCAGCTCTTAAATATATTTTTTTTCACCGTAGTGAATACCTGCTGATGACTCACTTAGTCCCCTTTTTTTTACTCGGTTTTTAGGGTTCCGTAGCCAAATGGCAAAAAACGGAACCCTTATAGATTCGTCCTTTTTTTCGAAACTATAAGAGCTATGTTGTTGAAACTTGGTAAGGAGATGTATTCTATGAACCGCATTAAGATTTTCACACAAAAATAGAAAAAAAACAATAAATTTTGGGGGTTCCCCATACTTGGAACTGAAACTCAACAATTTTTTTTCATCAAACCCATTTGTTTAGGTTATTTATGGATAGGTCTTCAAAAATGATATTGAGGTTTCTAATATATATTTTTTTCTAAACTGAATAGTTTGCGCGAGAAACACTTCCAACGTGGTAAAATGTGTCCCCTCCTGTAACTTCTAAAATAAGAGAACGATAAAACTAAAAAAATATATGATGTATATTACCGTATAAACTTCCACCGAAAATTGGTTTGAACGAGATCTAGTAAATAGTTTTTTTAATACGTCATAAACTGAATATTTTGCGCGAGAGACACTTCCAAAGTGGTAAAATGTGTCCCCCCCCCTGTAACTTCTGAAATAAGAGAACGATAAAACTAAAAAATATATATGATGTAGATTACCATGTCAACTTCCACCGAAAATTAGTTTAGACGAGATCTAGTAAATAGTTTTTTTTTAATACGTCATAAATCGTAATGGTACGGAACCCTCCGTGCGCGAGGCCGACTCGCACTTGGCCGGTTTTTTTTAATGCCTTGTTTGGCTCGAGATGTCTTTGGGCACGAACCACTTTTAGGGATAGGTATCGAAACCAAACTATCGATACTGTAGTCATAAGACAAGGTAGTATCGTAAATTCGTAACGAAAATTTTCGATACTGGCATCGGTATAGATAAAAAGTATCGAGTTACTCAGGGATGGAATACTTTTAAATAAAACGATTTGAATATTTACTGTGAAGATCAGGTCTTTCTCCAGCGATCTCTACAGGCTAGGCGGTGGACTAAAATTATAGAACGTTGGTACAGTGTATATACAAATACTATACCAACTTTCTATAATTTTATTCCACCGCCTAGCCTGTAGAGAGAGAGACTATAATAGATATAAAGGTGCCTCATAAAATAAAAAGGCATCCTTCCCAAAGGTTGTTCTTTGTCCCGTAATCTCCGCGATCTCGAAGCCGACAGAAGCACTCTTAAACGTATCTTCCTTGTGTTTGAAATGTTTGCGTAAATGTGGGGATTGCGTTGGAGGTAGAGTAAAAAACTGCAGCTTTTAATAAAAAGCCTTAAATGAAGGGGACAGAATCATGAACTCGTGAATTACTCCCGCGGCGAAGACGGCGGCGGCGGCTGGCGGGGGGGATCGATCGATGGCGTCAAATTCGAGTGACTTCTTAATGTAACGTACAAGAAACGGCTGGCTTTTTTCATTAATCTAAGTAATAATTACAGTTTCGTTCATTTGAAAATATTTATGATTGAGAACACGTATTTAAATATTTAGTTACAAGTTATAACAAAGCTGATAAAACGATCTGCATTCTTATTATATAGGTGTCTTTATGATAAGAATGCCGTGCCCCGAATAGCATGTAAGGCAGTCGGTCTCGGTTTTCTTACGAACACCCACATATAAATAACAATCATTATTGTTGCTCTTTATCACATTAAATACTAGCTTTCCGCCCACGGCGTTGCCCGCGTGTTCGTTTCAATTTGACAGCAAAATCCCCATTGACAAAATGGTCCGCCAATTTATTGAATTCATTTGTTACAAAAAATGGGATAAATGAAGAACCGCTCGACCGATTTTGTGCAAACTTCACATAAACCATCTACTAAATAGTCCGAACAAAGCCTAAACATTTGGTTTGGATAGGTGAGCCCGTTCTTGAGTTATAAAATTACAACGAAAAGTGGCATTGATTTTTAAATATGTGTATAGATATAATGAACATAAATAGGTTTCGACGTATGAGTATTTACATACTAACCCGGTTTTACAACTAACCCTGTTTTATAAGTAATACTATCTTAAGTTAACTTAATACATATCGTTTTAGGTTGCAGAGAGACCACAGCACATGCTTATGCGTGTTTCCATTGGTATACATGGTGAAGACATTGAGGGGGCTATAAATACATATAATTTACTATCTGAAAAATATTTTACTCATGCTAGCCCAACACTGTTCTCAGCAGCCACTCCTCGTCCTCAATTATCTTCTTGCTTTCTTATAGCAATGAAGGATGATAGCATTGAAGGGATTTATGATACTTTAAAACAGTGTGCCCTCATCTCTAAATCAGCTGGTGGGATTGGTCTACATGTTCATTGCATTAGATCTAAGGGTACATATATAGCTGGAACAAATGGTGTCTCTAATGGTCTTGTGCCTATGTTAAGAGTATATAACAACACTGCCCGGTATGTTGATCAAGGTGGAAATAAAAGACCTGGTGCTTTTGCCGTATATTTGGAGCCGTGGCATGCTGATATATTTGAGTTTTTAGATTTAAAAAAAAATACTGGCAAGGAAGAAGTGCGTGCCAGGGAATTATTTTATGCTTTATGGATACCTGATTTATTTATGAAAAGGGTTGAAAGCAATCAAGATTGGAGTTTAATGTGTCCTCATGAATGTCCTGGATTAGCTGACTGTTGGGGGGAAGAATTTGAGGCATTGTATGAGAAATATGAACATGAAGGTCGTTTTGTGAAAAAAGTGAGAGCTCAAGTTGTGTGGAAAGCTATAATTGAAGCACAAGTAGAAACAGGAACTCCATACATGCTTTACAAAGATTCATGCAATAAAAAAAGTAACCAAAATAATCTGGGCACTATTAAATGTAGCAATCTTTGCACGGAAATCGTTGAATATACCGCACCAGACGAAGTTGCCGTGTGTAATTTAGCTTCTATTGCGTTGAATATGTTTGTTAATGATGACAAAAGCTATAATTTCGCCAAATTGAAGGAAGTTACGAAAATCATAACACAAAATCTTAACAAAATTATTGATGTTAATTATTATCCTGTACCAGAGGCTAAAAACTCAAATATGAGGCATAGACCCATAGGAATTGGGGTTCAAGGATTAGCAGATGCATTTGTTTTAATGCGGATCCCTTATGAGAGTGAAACAGCAATTAAACTAAATCAACAAATATTTGAGACAATTTATTATGGTGCGCTAGAAGCTAGTTGTGAATTAGCTGAGAAGGATGGAGTCTATGTGTCTTATGAAGGCAGCCCTGCCAGCCAGGGAATATTACAGTATGATATGTGGAACAAAATCCCAACAGACTTATGGGACTGGGAAACACTAAAAAAGAAGATAGCAAATCATGGTCTTCGAAACTCACTTTTATTAGCTCCCATGCCGACTGCATCCACCGCGCAGATATTAGGAAACAATGAATCATTTGAACCATTTACATCAAACATTTATCAGAGGCGTGTTTTGTCTGGCGAATTTCAGGTCGTAAATCATCATCTTTTACATGATTTAACAGAAGCAGATTTATGGGATGAAGAAATGAAAAATCTTATTATACATAATAATGGATCCATACAAAATATTGAATCGATCCCCAAAGAACTAAGGGACTTGTATAAAACCGTTTGGGAAATTTCTGTGAAAACAACGATTCAAATGGCTGCTGACAGAGGCGCATTTATAGACCAAAGTCAGTCCTTTAACATTCATGTCGCTGAACCAAATTATGGTAAATTGACATCTATTCATTTCTATGCATGGAAAATGGGTCTCAAAACAGGAATGTACTATCTACGAACAAAGCCCGCAGCTAATGCTATACAGTTTACTGTTGATAAATCTAAAGTTAAGGGTAAGGCTATAAATGGCAAATCGGAGGTAGATGATGCCAATATGGCTGCAATTACGTGTTCCTTGCAAAATAGGGATGAATGTATGAGCTGTGGTTCATAAAATATTAACAGCAGTGGCTGTCATCTCATAAAAAGCCGAACACGCTAATAGATACAAAAAGTATGTCATTTAACTTAGGCATTTTTTATAATTCTTGATCAGTGGTTCCTTTAACTGCGCGGATTGGGTTCTGAAGCAGAATGCGAACTTCTCAAAATGTCAACACGACGTAAAACGCCAACTTCGCATAATGAAAACTTTTCAAAACGTGAATATCCTAAATGCTCCTTTTATGTTCGAGGTATAAGGTATAGTGAAACTATATAAAATATTTTTTTATAATCTGTCTGTATTAATCAACATAAGAAAAAATTAACACAAACAATGTGATCAACACATAAAAATCACATTCTACGTATGAAACATATTTATAAATTTAAGTTCAACAACTAGCTGAACCGTGCCCACTTCGTTAGTCGATATAGCCTATGGAGTGTTAAAACTTGCTTTAAAATCGTTATCGTCGAAGATTTTGGTGAAAAATAGTGGATTCTGCTAAAAATCACAATTTACACCTAAACTATAGCTACACGAGCGGTACTCACACATATCACGCAATTGAAGACTGTTTGCGAAGTGTCGTTTGTTTGTAATGCTCAATCTATACGACAGGTATATAATCAAAGGTAAAAATTGCCACTACTTAATTTGCGACTACTTATTTAAATTTTGATAAATAATTATGTTTGTTTAGAACATAATTGTTTGTGAATTCATGTTCTTATGTTGACTAATACAGTCATTATAAAAAATAATCATTATTTTTTTAAGAATAGATAGATTGAATTAGTGTTGCCGAACTATCGATATTAAAACAATCGATAGTTTACATCGCAAATCATGTACCCTATCGATAGTATCGATATTATCGATAGTATCGATACTATCGATAATATATAACAAGGCAATACTGTCGAATGAGTGCAATATTATCGATACTATCGATAGTATTGCAGTTCATTAATAACAAACTATCGATAGTATCGATACTGTCGATTTTATTTGTAACGATAGTATCGATACTGTCGATAGTATCGATTGTTTTGGACTATCGATAGTTTAACAATATGCAATAGTAAAAGGTATGTTTTAATAGTAATGTAGCTGAGTAGGTACCATTACAGGCCGATATGTATTTTTTTATAAACATTTCTATCAGTTCTGTGCTTGTTGTTACTATTTAAAGGAAAAAGAAGCAGCGTTTTGAAATGTCACATAAGTGATTTTTATACTCCCCTCGTTAACTAAGTACGACAAATTAACTATGTTGCCAATTTCAGACAAAAAGTGCAAACGAATAATAAAAGCAACACGTATGTTATTAAATAGTAAATAAGGCAATGTCAAATAATTTTATAAATATAATGCTTAGTTATTATTATTACGCAAGGAAAACTGTTTGATATTATTTATTCCTATATCCTCATAGTTGATTGTGATTGACTATTATATGTGAAAATTGTAAATAATACTATTGTAAATTTTTAAACTATCGATAGTCCAAAACAATCGATACTATCGTTGCTAATAAAATCGACAGTATCGATACTATCGATAGTTTGTTATTGAGGAACTACAATACTATCGATAGTATCGATAGTATTGCACTCATTCGATAGTATTGCCTTGTTCTGTGCTATCGATAGTATCGATACTATCGATAGGCCGATCGATAGTCTTACGATTGTTTGGCTATCGATAGACTATCGATTAATCATCGATAGTCGACTATCGATCGGCAACACTAGATTGAATTGTATATAGATACTTTCTGCAACATATACTTATCTATAACAGCTCCAACATATTGACTTTTTTGAAAAGTAGATATTTTATATGCGACCTTGCCATTTTGCGCCGTGTTGACATTTTGTGAAGTTGGCATTCTGCGTTAGTTTTCCCCGCCGATTGGTTTGGCTTTTTCAAGCAAGGCTACAATCAGCAATTTTTATTCTCATTGGGTAATCAATCGATATTAGTCGTAAATAGAGTTGAGTTTATCCGGAGATTTTATGGGCAAAAAGAAAGTGCTTCGGCACAAACCCACATAACTAGATGGGTTTCGTCCCAGACATTTTGGGCATAAAAAATAAATGTCCGGACATAGACCCATTTCTAGTCGTAAAACATGAGAATTAGTCAGTGGTTTAGGAGTTATGTGGGTAAAGGAACGTCTGATGGACAACCAGAAAGGACTTCCTTGGCTGGGGCCTGGGCGTATACAAGTGTATTCGTACAACCAAAGCAGAATTAGTCGCTAATTTACATAATTGGTCGGTCTGTGGTTCAAAAGTTATTATTGAATATATTTGTGTCCATGCATTTAGTACAAGTGAGTAGATATAATACTTTTGTTTAACCTATTATTATTTGATAAAAATAATTTAATGTGCTAACGATTACCGCCACATTGATCTAGTTATGTTCATAAGCGCGTCTAACGAGTGCGAGGTCCCGAGTTCGATTCAGTCGAGTAAAATGCTGTGTTCTATATAGAATCCTTAGTAGCGGCTTCAACCTTTTCCGGGTGCCGATCACGAAAATAACATTCATTTTATAATTCAAGCGGCGGATATTGTTTTCTTAAACAAAATGAAATGATTGTCAATTTTATAGGTTACGGTATCGGGATGCTGTGTAAAAAACATTATTTTTACGTAAATATTTTTAGTACCCAATAGTATTAATTTTGGCGAAAACATGGAAATACTTTTTTTTTAAATGTCCGCCAGCTTTGATTTAATAATAAATTCTAATTTCTTAAGTAGCATCCCAAGAAATCTTGATACTCGAATCGAGTTGTGTATATTTTTTGCAAAAAATCGATAAAATCGCAGTTCACAGGGAACTTTATACATACAATACACAACTTCGTATATTTATTTTTTCGGGTATATAAGCTCTTAGACTACCCATATCAAAACATAATGCCATATAACTTTAACTACAGTTTGTTCGAAATAAGTAAGCCGATCGGAAGTAGTCTGCAAGTCGCTGCGCAGCATTCATTTTTACGACAAAATCAGTAGCGCGCATGCGTGGTAATGGCGCGAGGGGCGGGGTCAGCGTCTCTTCGCTGTTTCACTTAATCCTTAGTGTTTGATGCATAATTCTGTCTCGCTCCCCCAGTGCAAGTACACAGTCAGTGCCAAAAGTGCTACGCGTTGTTTATATTATGACGTTATTGTTGTTTAGTTCTTGGATATTGTTTTTGTTATTTCTCATTGCTAATGTATTATTCTGGTTTGTACTTGTTTCTTATTGCTGAAAAATGCCTAAACGCAACACTGTTTTGCAAATCTGTGGACTATTTAAAATTTAAATGACTATTTAATATTTTTTTGAAAATTTTAAATGACTATTTAATATTTTTTTGAAAATTTTAAATGACTATTTAATATTTTTTTGAAAATGCAAATATGGATTTTATCAATGAAGCAATCCAGCAATATTACACGTAATGTTAGCAAATTATTTAATTTATTTTCGAAATTATTTGAATACGTTTCCGAACGCTAACATTTTATTACTCGACTGTAACTGCGCGGCCCCAGAAAACGGCTAACTTCCGATCGGCTTACTTATTTCGAACAAACTGTACAGACCGATCCATTCTGTAATTATGCGACTACTATTTCTAACAATTCTTGGCGCAAACGGATCTCCGCTAAGTGCTTTGGAGTTTGGTTGTCGAGGTAAAGTGGTGGCCCAGCTAGGAAAAGTACTTCTGGCTGTTCCACCAGACTACCCTTTCACTACAACTTTTAAAAACTATACACAGCACGGACCAACTAATTGTCATATTTTAAGGGTACTTTCCATTCATTAGCTACTTATTCTCTGTCCAATCAGAATAAAAATCGGTGATGGTGCCTCTGTTCCCAAAAAGTTTCTTACAATTTTTGGTACGCACAATGCCTAACTTGAAACTGAATTTTGTATATTTATTTTCGTTTCTATTCGCTGTAATCGCTTAAGCATGTATACTTAATTTTAATATAACAATAAACTACTTATTCAATACGTTCTTCTTCTTTTTCGTTAGTATTATCATAGTGTAATGAAATCTAATAGTGGGGCAACTCGCAGTCTAGACAGGTCAACGATGAGGTGGGTTACGGGGCAGAGCGGCGTCCCCCCGACCCTTAGTCGCAGGCGTTCCGTCCGCCCGATATGTACTGCGTGTGGGTACTGCGCTGCAAGTGTGGCTCGCGCTAGCGCTAATTATAATTTATTTCACAATGCGTTCTACATGTGCAGTTTACGGTTGTTTGTCGGCATCGTACACAGAAGTAATAATGAAAACTTGAGATTTCATCGATTTCCAAAGGATGAGAATCGGTAAGTCCCTACTAACCTATTATACCTAAACAAATATTATCTCTACTTAGTAAACAAAGTCGCTATCCGCGATGCTGTGCGTTTACTTCTAAATTATTTTATGCTTCCAATGGATTTTGATACCGTTTTAACTACCACTTTGAGAATTTTATAATATTATAAGGCTGAAGATTTTGTTTGTTTGTTTGATCGCACTAAAGTACTGGTTGGAATTGATTTTACTTTTGTGTTGTATAGTCCCTTTAAAATGAGGAAGGCTATATAACATCACGCTATGACCAATATAAGTGGAGCATAAGTGAGAAATGTTGCAAAACGGGAAAAAACTATTCCTGTTGAGCGCTTCCGTTGCGTGCGCTGCGTAAACGGTGAAAGTTACGCAAAAATATTGTATAAATGTTCCGCTTTAAAAGTTCTAAAAAAAAGTCCGCGACAGTATAGGTCTATCTTTTAAGGTCGACTTAATAATAACCTTTTTATAGTAATCGAATTTGTTCCAAAATAATGTATTATTTCCGAAGGTATTTTCACAAACATAATAGGTATTAATCCATATTCAAATAAATACGTTATTCATCACAAGTATATAATGTTGAACAAAATTGCCCTCGACATCCTTTGATTTCAATTAATATCTCAGGAGAATTCATAGTTTGAAAAAATACATACCTACACTCAGCGACACGGAATGTGGCCCAAAAGCTTATTTCGTGATTACTCTCGATAACAGGAGCTTTAAGTGATTCTAATGATTGCTTCTTATGGAGGTAGGTAAAAAATATCTTCCCCTCGTTCATGAGGCTAATTCACCATGTATCGAGTGCACTGTGACGTGACTTGTAACTTTTAGTTGAATCAGGTAATTTGAGCCACTAACTTGAAGCTTTAAATTTATGTGTTGTGGATGTTTGAGGTTAGTTTATTCAATTATTGTGATTCCGTTCTCTTAATTCCATTCCTAAAGGTGCTTAAAAACCAATAAAAATGCCACTAACACCAGCACAGGTTGCACAGGCGGGTGCATTAATCGACCAAGTGCTGACACAGTGTGAAGTGGCTGTTGCTCTTGATGTACCTCGTTTATCAATGCAATATGCTCTGAAATGATACCAGGAGACGGGTCATCTCTCCCACAGACCAGGCCGTGGACACCTCCACGGCCGTATCACCGTATGTTCACTAACATTTCCACCTGTTGTGATTTTAAGCCGATGGCGTATCTCAACAGCAGTAAGGTAACGGTTTCTCAAAATTTTGAGGACAATAAAGCTGTTATCCAGAGCCGTTACGCATATGAGGGTTTCATGGCCACATAAAGGGAAAACTATTAAAACTAGGATAATCGAAGATCTGGAGTACCTGGTGACCCTGATTAGAAAACACAAGAGCCCAACCCAACTATTAGAGATATCGACATATACCGCCTTTGCAAAAGATATTCAATTTGGTGAGCCGCTTCATTTGATGTCAAAAATCGAAGGTCTGAAGTATATGATGAAGAACCCTCAGCTGGTCTCAGCTGTATTATAGATATGGTAATGCCCCCTATTGGTACATAAAAAAATCTACTGTCATTGCAAAAATCCAGCGTCGTGGGACACATCTAATTTAAATTTAATCTAGCCTATAGCGTACAGTGTACAGCTAGGCGAATGCCTCCCCTTCTGCTTTTAATACGCATATAAATAAAATTAAAGGAAAACTCTGGATAAGACTAGACTGGCTTTTATACTTATACTCTTAATCTGTGCTTATACTTACAAGTTTACAAGAAGAAATAGTCGAACGATTAACTTTAAGTATTTATTTCGTGAGGTTTGTTAAGGTTAATTAGCAGGTTGTTATTATAACAATTAGTGCTAGATAGGTGTTATATTGTTAGTTATAAGTAGGTACTTTTCTGGTATTCTAGGTTTAGTTTATTTAGTTAGATATTACTTTGTTTCGTTTAAAAACATCATTAGTTTAGCTGCATTTCAGTACTAGGTAAGTAGGTTCTTTGGTAGAAAGTTCATTGATAATTATTATATTGACACTTGTCTAATTATTAAGAGTTAACGTTTTGTTTATAGTTTGAATAGATTGAGTAGGCTGAGTAATATTTTAAAGATTTGGGAAGTCTTAAAAATTTTGGTTATTACAATAAATTAAATGTAGCTTTCCGCCCGCAGCTTCGCCCGCGTGGACAACACGATTTTGACTGTTTAGTTTTATCCAATTCGGGCGGGAAATTGCAAATTATACTTATTACTTTCCGTCCGCTTCTTTGCTCGGGTAGACCACAAAATTTGCCCAACTTTATTATTTACCGAAATATAAACGCAGCTTATATCCTTTCCCCAGGTCTAGTCTATCAAATTAAAGCCACCGACTTCCAAAAATGTTTTAGACATATAATTATTATTATTATTTTTGAAGGCGTTTATAGATTTTTTGTCAAAAGTTATTTTATTTTACCAAATTTCGTCAAAATCCAAACGGACTTTCATCCCCTATTTCATCCCAAATTCCCAACACAGTTTGAAATTTCAAAAACCCCAACCCCAAGTGCCTTAATACAAAGTTTCAGCGTTTATCTTCAACAATGACAAACTTCCATACAATTTTTCATCCCTTATTACAACCCCTTTTTTACAACAAAACGTAGCTTTTATCCATTCCCAAGGTCTAATCAATTTTTGTACCAAATTTCATTTCATTCTGAGGTTGGGCTTCAAAGCGTGACTTTGTCTGGATTTCCATATGAACTTTCATCCCCTATTTCATCCACACAGGTCAAAATTTTAAAAACGCTGGAATTTTTTTTTACTTCTTTTCAAGTGCCTAAATTCAAAGTTTCATCGTTTTATTTTCAACAATGACAAACTCCCATACAAATTTTCATCCCTTATTTCAACCCCTTTTTTTACAACATAACGTAACTTATATCCTTTCCCAGGGTCTAGTCTATCTAATCGGTTCCGGAGTACTTGAATGCGTGACTTTGTTTGGACTTCTAAACGAACTTTCATCCCCACACAGGTCGAAATTTCAAAAACGCCAGAACAAATATTATTTATTTCTTATCAAGTGCCTTAATATAAAGTCTCATGGTTTTATCTTGAAAAATGACGAACTCCCATACAAACGTTCACCCCCTATTTCAACCCCTTCAAAACTATTTTTTGCAATAAAAGGTAGCCTATGTCCTTTCTCAAGCTTTAGTCTATCCCGCTACTAGATTTCATCAAAATCGGTTAAGTGGTTTAGGCGCGAAAGCGTAACAGACAGACAGACTGAGTTACTTTCGCATTTATAATATTAGTAGGGAAGTAGGGATTGTTTTAGTCTAAATATTATCGGTATTTCTGATTTGTTGTCCATATACTAAAGTCCATCTAATCTAATAGGTACAGTCGCCAGCAGGTCAAGGTATACAAAACTGTCAAATTTCTCCAAATGATTTTAAACCTTAAAATTGACGTTAGATTAAGTTTAGTGAGTGGGTCGATAGGCGTTGTACTAAAAGTGAGGTGGGACCCGGAAGACCAAACAAAGCCTAAACAATTGGTAGTAAAATTTGCTAATAATTTGATTCACGAATTATTGCCTATTAAGTCAAGATTTGAGATCATACCCCGGACATACGTGTACAGAGAACTATTCCCAATCTGTGTGGCGTATGCCCTAACAATTCACAAGAGCCAAGGTCTAAGTCTAAAAAATGCCCTCATGGACATTGGTACCTCCATATTCTCTTGTGGCCAAGCCTACGTGGTGCTTTCACGAATAACCAATCTTCATGGGGTGCACATCATAAATGTTGACTTCAAGAGTATAAAAGCTCAAGCTTCAGCGATCACCGAATACAACCGGCTTAGGCGTAAATACCGCGCCGATCTTTCAGAAATTAAATACGAAAAACTGTTGCAACTGTAGATACAAGAATCAGAACCGGAAAAAAAGAAAATAAAGATTTGTAATAATAAAAAAAACTATTCATAAAAAGAAAAAAACTGTGTCAAATAAGAAAATCTAATAAAATAAATCAATAAGCCCACGTTTCTACAAAAAGAAGTGAAATCCCATCAAAAACATTCTGCAAAAAACTAGCCAAGTCTCGATGGAGCTGCTTATTTGTCTCTAAAAAGTAATGAAATCTAGACAAAGTCGTGCCAAGTCTAAGGTCCTTACTGCGATTTCTTTATTATATGCAGTTAATGTTGTGCGACTTGGCCTTTGACTTGTACCCACTAACGTATAAAGAATGTTCAAATTATATTCTCAACGAACATTCATACTACGTAATCCTCTCTTTTATGTTTGAATTTACAACAAGGGTACAAGTCAACGGCCAAGTCGCACAACATTAATTGTTTTTGATAGGATGGTATTTTACCACCAACAATCATATCTGTGACATCCTCTATTGTTGGAGCGTTCGATTGAACGATCAAGTTAACCCTCCATATTTGGCTTTCAGCTCCATGAAGGGATATTTTACGACAGTATAGTACGGTGGCCAGCACATTAAGTTACCACAAAATGTCAAATTTTCTCAGTTGATTATGAACTTTATCTTCAACAGCTTAAGCTTTAAAATCATTTGGAGAAATTTGTCAGTTTTGTATACCTTGACCTGCTGGCGACTGTACCTAAGTTTTCACGTTTATGTTGACCTGGTACTTCAGCTGTGTGCTGGCTCCCAGTTCCGTAAAGGGATAATTATACAATAGTATGATTACCTACCTTTTACGTTTTAATTTTTTTTTTTAAAGTACCTCCCCCACCGGTATTTTTTCTTAATCTTTATTTGTATTTGACTTACCTGTACTTAGGTACACCTACACTTCACCGATATATTTAGGGGGCGAACCTATTCCTATCAACCGGGCACAAATCCAGATTCCAAGCTGCTATTGAGAATTTCATAGAAAAACCCAATAACACTGCTTGACCTGGGTATCGAACCCAGGACCTCTAGCATAGCAATCGCGCTTATGACCTAGACTAATTATAAATTGAAAAACTAGACTAATGAGGCACTCATTAGTCTAGTTTTTTTTTATTTACAACCTATGACGTCATAACACAATTTATATGATATGAAAGCTTGTCGCGAGATTTACCTGTGTAGATAAACAAGTAAATTAAATTAATTTAATTATTATTGAAAAAAAAACAAACTAAGTAAATACGAGTACATAGGTACAAAAATCTCGCGACAAGTTTTTATATCATATAAATTGTGTAATGACGTTTTAGTACCCCTAGTGTGTCAATCGACCTCCTTGAGGTCGACGTCATAAAGTCTGCATGTGTCGACCGGCCTTCTAAAGGCCGCAAACTACCTGCTTTAATTTTTTATTTTTAGCATTTATAAACTTATATCCATCCCCCTTTTTGCTTGCTCACAGCATACGGAATAAAACAAGGATAGCATAAAGTCACAAGTTGCGTATCTGCACTTCACTAGTCTTTGTTCATTCAAGTTTGAAACAGAGTGTCGTTGTCACGGCTCAAACGTAAACAATGACGCAATTATTTTTGTTTCGGAATAGATTTTTTTCTGAAACGAATCAAAGATCCTTTTTGGTCATCATAAATGAATTATTAAAGAACAACTTTTAATTCATACAATTGGTATTTGATAATGATTCGTATCAGAAATACTAATTTCATCACACACCTATGGACATTTTGGCGCCATTTTCGTACATTTCCTCTTGTTATAAATAATAGAACATGAATTATAACAAACTGTCGCTATTAACAGTAATAAAATATATTACTAAATACATATTAAGCATTTAAATTGTTTAATAAAGTTAGGAATTTAAATAATATTGAAATGAAAAATACGTAACCCACGAACGGCCTTTAAAAGGTCGACCGACAGACTCGGATTTGCCATACATTTGACAGGTATTTTTTGTAGTGAAATTGCTGGTTTTGATTCTTGATTTCTGATATATTTTTATAAGGTAGCATGCCTTTATATAATGCATATCTAATGTAAATATCATCTAATTATAAAATAACAATTCATAGGCAACATAAATTCACTAGATTTCGTTCCGCGCTCAAAAGTTTGAGAGGCCCTTTTTTTCGCCTAAGTTCAAGGGCTCTGTTATCTTAATCGTTTCTCATAACGTAAACAGTTCCATCAGCTAAATCTTTGTTTATAATAAGTATGTGAACCAAACTATAGTTTACGTTAGTAACCCAAGCCACTCAGCTTGCAGTGACGTCAGAATGGAGCAATTAAGATACCCTTTTTTTTGTGCGCCGCGCGGGTCGCGTTTTTATAACACGATTTTGTAAAGCATGTTGGATGAAAAAACTGTATTAGCGGTTCTGTTTTTTTACTTGTATTACGTAAAGTAGTGTATCTTAATGTAAATCAAATACTTTTTTCTGGTAAATAATGGTTTATTTATTTAATAAAAATTCCTATGTACAATAACCCAGGTAAAATTACCTTACCCTGACTTTAACTTAGATTTAACAGTATATTACAAGGCTAAACTCTATAAAATCTAATTGATTAAGATAGCTTATTTCATGGCGATTCCAACGATATATAGTTTGTATAAAGGTCCTATACAAAAGTTTCGAGATATCGTCATTTTAATCGCCCGCGCCGCAATCGCGCTAGACCACCCGGAAGTAGAGTGACATAAGTGCACAATTGCAAAAAAAAAATGGCGACGAAGTAAAGGATAAGTTGATAGTAAAAGTTTTAAATGAAAAGTTTATTTTGTTATTTATGGCGCATCTAAATAAAATCTTGTTTTTAAAGGGTTTTTTTACTTTGAATTTATTTTTTTGTGTATTTAATCGACAAACCTGAAGAACCGATTAGCGAAATACCTCGAACAATAAAAGTCAAACAAAATGGCTACAAATTAGTTGGGGCTTCATGCCCGGACATAGCGTCAGTGATAAAAAAAAATAACAATATGCATGATAACTAGGACCTACAAGGCTACTCAGTCAACTTATGAGTGTGTGTAAAATAATATAATTAAGTCGACCAGTTACCACAAACAGCACCCGATCACCAGTATAACGCACGGATTTAATAGAGTTCAGTCAAACATTACAAATGAGTCAGTAGCAATGTGTATATTATTATTTTCTCGTTTGGAGGACTTTCATAAATGTACCTAGGTATAACGTAAGTCGCCATAAATAAAAGTAGCTAGTAAGACTTATAATGGCCGAGGTCGCTGGCGCTATGCCCGGTAACAAATTCAAAAGCCCCAACTATTCGAAGGATTTCGCTAGTCGGTTCTTCAGGTGTCGTTTAAATCGAATAGTCTCTAGAAAAATCCTGCTGTGTGGTCACCTCGCTCTAGTATTTCTCCGCCGGAATGTTATTGTTATTTAACACAAAACTACACGTTTTTTTATTCTGTTTAGTATAGTAATCGTTAGTAAAAAATTTTACTAAAGGATAGACTGTAGTATTGGTCTATTAAACTTCCGAATGCTACGTAAAATGATATTTTCTTTTGACAAGCGTTTCAATTGAGGGACCACCTTCAATCCAGTATACTCTTTGAATGGCTACTTTTACAAACTAGAGGGTGAATTTACAATCTTTTCAATACTTTTACTAACGCTAGAACCATAGAAAATTCTTAATTCCATTGTGGTCTTCACTCAAGGTGAACTTATAGTGCACGATTGAGGGACCACCTTCTGCATGCTAGCAATTTTTACACAGTGAACGGAAAGGGTTCATATTTGGTAAATTGGTTTTACAAATCTTTTACTAAGAGTAGACATTTACAGCAGTTGTAAATTTTCACTAGGTTACGAGATATGGATGCCTGTGGGTCACGACTGAGGGACCACCTTTGGCCTATTGTAACTTTTGAGTGGCTGCTTTTACAAATTATTGGCTGAATTTACAATTGTTTGGGAACTTTTACTAAAGTCTGACGCATTCAAAAGCTCAAAATTCAAATGTGGTCCCTCAATGGGAACGCAGGCCTTTATTTCTACTTTGACATTATGTTCTGTTTGTTCCCTTCGATTTTGATAAATTCCGACCATTTGATTAGCGAATGTTTTTTTCTGGTTGGATAACTTGGCGGAGCAATCGTAACGCACACCCTTTAACATAGTTTTGTGACTTGGATGGACCTCAATTCATGCACACGGAAGGCTGCTAGCGTCCACGCGTAAATTGCGTGAGATGTGAGCAGTGCCGTTGCTAGGAACCAAAGGCCCTGCGGCAAAAAATCTACTAGGGCCCCACCTAAACTATTTAAAATCGTTTGTTTAGTATTTGTCGTTTTCCAAATTCGACGTACTCCAGATTGGCGTTATCCAGATTCGTTTGTTCGTTGCGGGGAGAGTCCGAGGGCCCCCTGAGCTTTGGGGCCCCGGGGCACTGCCCCGTCTAGCCCACCGGTAGCTACGCCACTGAATGTGAGATACCTTATATACTGACTCCGTAGTTTGTTTGAAATAACTAAGCCCGTCTGAAGTTATCCGCAAGTGGTTCGGAACGGCTAACTTCAGACGAGCACACTTATTTCGAAACTGTACATAAGTAGTACGGCAGACTTATCAATTAAATCTACATTCGTCAGAGTTATCAAATGCTCGATAGCATTTTGCTAGGTAGGTACAAATGTTAGCCACTATAAGTAAATTATTTTATGTACTTACCTACAAAAAATAATCAAGCTTACATATTATTTTTTCTGGAGTCTTTGACTTCACTTGGGTCACGTAATTATGGCCAGTCTTGTTTAGCATATTTATATATGTGAAAAATCGGAAAGAAATATAAAGCATAGTCTTTCCATCTGCATACAGATATAATTTCCAGTCAATGTAGGTACACATCAAAGATCTCTTTGTACACACTATCCAGGTTGGAAGGGACATCGACGCACAACCGCTTACTATAATTTTTTATTTGTAGGAATTTAGTACATGATTCTGGACCGCTTTGAAATGCTTTGAAATTTTGCGTCGGTTATTTAAATAAAAACAGCTACTGCATACATTTTGTCCATGTAAGTATTGCACTTGTGTAAGAAAAAGCAGATTTTTTATTTTATAAACGACGAAAATAACAGCGCATGCCGTCCAGAATCATGTACCTACTGAATTCATGGTATTCATGGTTGTGCGTCGATGTTCCTTCTATTCTGGTAGTTGATAGCTTGTCAGGCTTAAAACTACAGCTTTATAGGGAGGTAAGTATGTTTTTCTAGTCTTTCATTAATATAGCTTTATATTTTATACAGAAGTAGTAAATAGCTTATGTTGGTTATCAGGATACATTGCTTTTCCTCTCTGTTATTGTAATATAAAAAACCTGCTGCTTTCCACGGTAATATTACAAATATTTAAATTTTAGGCCATTACAACAACAAAAAATATGAAAAAGAATATCAGGACCCCAAAAACTTTAAACATCAAGGCTCTATTGCCTGTGACACTTTGGAAATATTTCATGATTTCTCTGTGACCAGCTTCTACATTCATTTCTGCTTCCTGAATATTTGTATCAATTCTACCAATTGCTTCATCTTGCTCCTTTACCATGTGTGCCAATTGCTGAAATATTCCCCCTAACTCGACAATGGTGCTCTCAATATTGTGCATGGTTTCAGCCCGTTGCTGCACATACGACTCTGAGTCATCTCTCATAGCTAACTGTTGTGTTTGAATACTTGGGGCATCCCCCAAATCAATGCTGATGTCATCCTGCTGCAAAAGTGACGGGACCTCTTTTACTAAAGGAGCCACCCTTGAGAACTGTTCCCGACGGTTATTTTGATGCTTCAAGTTTTCAGATCTGACTTCAAGGACCTAAAAAAGTTTTATAATTAGAATATAAAAAAAACATATCAATTAATTATTTTACTTCTGAGGCAACTTGTACTGGAATTATTGAGTTCTAGACGAAAATAACCGATCAATGAATAGAGAAAACTGATGACCCAATGGGACGATTTAATGGCAAACACTAATTCGGCAGGCCTAGCCCCGAGATGGCGTGATGTGCTAGATTCGTATCAAACACACTGGTTTATAAACAGCAAAACACAGAGAGAAGCTGAAGAAAGGCGAAGAAGCCTTTGCCCTGCATTGGGACACTAGACTAATAATAATAATTAATGTACTGTGCATATACTCTCGTGCCGTTTAAGGCCTAGGATGGCATGGCAAGGGATTTTTAGGTGACTATAATATAAATCTATTTAAGATCGTAAACTTTTGTTTCTGTTTTTATGACTACGACCCTAGCATTTGAAAAATATAATGCTAACACATTAATGAGGATGGTTTAATAAACCCATGACTTCTAAGACTCTTTAATACCTACCTCAGCTAGAATTTCTAATTTGCTACGCGCCAGCGTGCCAGCTCACTCTCTATCCCCCTTAACATAAGTTCAAATTTCGAAAGCCGAAGCGAGACTGCGTGGGTTTAAGCAGACGGGGAATATACCGCGAAAGTTTAGGTAATTGCTTTCCACATTGACTATAAAAATATTCAAAAATAATAATGAACTTTTTGTTACTAAATATGTAGTTAGACGATACTGAATTATTCTGCAAATAAAATATAGAAAACAGAGTTTCAAGTATTGTACACACTGCTACAGGTCAACCTATACATATCCAGTTTAAGTTGATCACGCATAGTATAGGCTTGCCATATAATAAGGGGCCAGCGTAAACTGGTTTAATAGCTTGATTATGTAGCGGTGCATACCTACACGACGAAATAGTAACGCGAGTTTGTATTCGTGCGTGAACGCTAATGTTCTAAGAGTCTCTCGGTTATCTAATCAAAACAACAGCGATTTATAATGGCTACGGATGTGACTTTACGCAAAAAAAAATCGATAAACTACTTAAAATTCAATTTTTATTTATCTCAAAAAAATCGATTATATAAATAATAATAAAATAATAATCGATTTTTTTGATAATGAAATTTATGTTATGTACGTACAATTTGCAAACCTACCAAACCGTTATTTTTAAAAGATGCGAGTAGATAAAAAAACGAAAAAGGGGACGCTTAAATAAAAAAGTCTAATAAATAACCGTTTTTTTTTAAATAACAATCTCTCATAAATTAATTTTTTTTTAATAATCTATTATTTTTTAACATCTCTAAATGGCACTTTATCAATGACGTTAGGGCTCAGGCGTCAAGGTTGTGCGCAAAATTAAAAAAAAACTTGGTTTTTACAAATTATTTGGCTATAACACATTCTAGGTGCATGGCAGTTGAAATTGCGAGATCAACAATAACTTCTTCACGATTGAGTACAAAATTCTTTGCATAAATATCGCTATCGTAGGAGATTTTGGTGAAAATTGTGATTTTTGGCAGAATCCACTATCTTAGACCAAAATCTTCGATGATAACGATTTTTAAGTAAAAGTTTCAATACTAAATTATAAATAAGTTATTGTTGTGTCGCAATTTCTATTGCCATTTGCTTAGAATGTGTAATAGCCGAAAAAATTGCGAAAGACCAAGAAAATTAATTAGAATTCTTCCATAACTACTAGTAAAACCCTCGAGTTTAGACTCAAATGTTTTAATTTGACAACTTCAATAGATTTGCTAACATTGGAAAATATTGCTTTAATTATCATAATCTCGTCGTCGCCCCTCATTTTCGACATGTTTTATAAGTACATTGGTCTCTATAACTAATATAATAAAGCTCAAGAGTTTGTTTGAACACACTCATATCTGTAACAATGGAAGTTCAGTGTTCAATCTTAGTACAGGAAAATTATATTAAATAGCCATTTCGACTTGAAATTTCGTAAGTTTTCTTAAAAACAAAGGTGCAAGACACCTTAGTGATTTTACGGAAATCAAGCCTTTAGTGGGTGCCATTGCACAAATATCATTAGATTTGTACAGTTGGACCTAAAATGCTGAAAATTGCACAGAGGCTTGTAAATATAGGTTTATTTTTATAATGTTTGGGGGGTGAGGGAGAACGGTTACTAAAATCTATACCGATCCAAATGCCAACCTCACCTGCACGCGCCGGATGGCGGCGGTAGACAATCGGCTACCGTGGTGCCCCCTGCTAGATAACTAACGAGGCACTGGCGACCGAGCAAATGGCGGGATAACCATTCCTAACCCAACCAGGCAACTGGTTAGAAGAGGCTGCAGTGAGCCTTGAAACCAAAATAGTTTCAAAAAATATCTGGAATGGGAGATAGCAAAATATGGACGCAAAGTTGAAAGAGAAACTACCCCAGGAGGGTACCAGCTATGCTGGAGAATCCCTCCCTGAGTCTAACTCAGGCTGCCCTTCGTATTCTGGGGGGGGCACAATTTTGCAACACATGAAAACATGTGAAGCGGCGGGCACCCAGGCCGCTCCGATGGAAAAACCCACTGGTCAAAGTAAACACAACACAAAAAAACTGGTACAGCAAGCTTTTCATCCCAGCTTATTCGTTACACGGCCGCGAAGCTCGTCTGTAGGTAGTAACCTCAACTTTCTCACACCAGATATACCTATAAGCGCCATAGGTGATGATCAGGAAACAATGGAGACATCTTCTCAAAACAATAATATTCCATGGCAAAGGATGCCTGAAGTACGTAATCCTAAGAGGAAAAAGCTATCGGACAGCCCTACACATGAGTTGCAAACAAGCAATAGATACAGCAGTCTGCCCATCGACCTAACTGAAGAAGATCCTGATCCTGTTGTGAAAAGATCAAGTAAACCACCTCCTATAGTTCTGTATGGTATAGAAGACGTAAATAAGCTCACCGAATTGTTAGAAACTGTAAGCCAAAAGGACCAGTTTATATACAGGATTGTTAATAGAAATCAATTACGAATAATAAGTGAAAATGTGGAAGTATACAAAAACCTAATAACACTTATAAGAAAAACAGGACTTATTGGCCATACCTTTAATAAAAAGGACGAGAGGTGTTTCCGGATCGTCATAAAAAACTTGCATCATTCGACACCAATCAGCGCAATAAAGGAAGAATTAGAAAGTACTGGAAATATTGTCCAAGGAGAAATCATTAACGCTAAATATGGACCTGATAAAATCCCAACATCCACATTCTTTGTTAATTTAATTCCAGGACCCAAAAACAAGCTTATCAAGGACGTCAAATACATATACCACCAATCGATAGTGATAGAAGATCCTAAAAAGAGAAGAACAATTGCACAGTGTCAGAGGTGTCAACAATACGGCCACACAAAAAACTATTGTATGAGACCATACCGATGCGTCAAATGCGCGCAATCTCACAAAACCTCAGAATGCCCTAAACAAGAAAGAAATACGCCAGCTCTTTGCGCCCTATGCCATGGAGCCCATCCAGCAAATTATAAGGGATGTGAGGTTTACTTAGAAATCTCCAAAAGAAGGACTAAACCGCAACAAACCTTCAGTTTCAAAGGCAATAACAATACCAAGGTACCGACACAATCAAATGAAAATAATAATACTACTTTCCCACCAAGGCCATCGAAACCAGGTCCTGTAGATAAAACCTATGCCGAAACTACAAAGTTGAACACCAATCATGAACATACTAAAAAAATAGATGCAGAAGAATCCAAAACTAACTTAGAAAACCTCTTAATTAAACAATCTGAAAAATTCGAACTAATCATACAACAAATGAGTACACTTATGAGCCTCATAACAACCCTCATTGAGAAACTATTGAAATGAGTTCTTTGAAATTGGGAACCCTCAACACAAATGGTTTGGCGTCAAGTAAACATGATGTTGAACTAATAATCAAGGAACATAAACTTGACATCCTTCTAGTGTCAGAAGCACACTGTACTAATTCCACCTCAAACATCAAATTTGAAGGTTACTATACCTATGTCACACAGCATCCTGATGGGACTGGTCATGCAGGAACGGCTATAGTCATCCGCAAAACAATTAAACATCACCTTATGCCTGAATTCAGGGAAAGCTACCTGCAAGCCACAACTGTAGCAGTCGATGACAAAAACGGCAGATTCAACGTCTCAGCTATATACTGCCCACCAAAACATAAAATCGATTCATCAATGTTTAGTAACTATTTCCATACCCTGGGCAACCGTTTCGTCTCTGGCGGGGATTGGAATTCCAAACATACCCATTGGGGATCCAGGCTGACGACTACAAGGGGCAGGCAGCTCAAACTAAGTATTGATACAAATAAACTAACCGTAATATCAACCTGTGAGCCAACCTATTGGCCATCCGACCCTGGAAAAATCCCAGACTTGCTAGACTTCTTCATAGTTAAGGGATTTTCTAGACATTATCTTAAACCCGAATCCTGCCTGGATAGTTGCTCTGACCATACACCTGTTCTTCTTACAATTAGTACTTTGTTAATCGAAAACGATAGAATGGAAACTCTCTTTAATATACGTACGGACTGGGCTTCCTTTAGGGAGCAAGTCGAACAAGGCATTGATCTTAAGGTGAAGCTTAAGTCCCCAGACGACATCGAAAATATGACGAAATACCTAACAACACTTATTCAAGAATCATGCTGGCAAAATACACCATCTATACAACCAGCTCACCATCCAACGAATTACCCCAGAGACGTTAAGCTCAAACTATTAGAGAAGCGAAGACTTCGTCGGATCTGGCACCAGAGTAGACATAGAACTGACAAGACTGCGTTAAATAAAGCAATAACGGAGCTCAAAGAGTTAATCCATGACTGGCACGATAATACGCTACAATCAAAGCTAGAATCACTGTCTGCCACTGCTTCAACGAACTACTCTCTGTGGAAGTTCACCAAAGCATATGACCGACCGCAAATAGCTAAACCACCAATAAGATTAATTAGAGACAAAGAAACTATCTGGGCACGAACTTCTCAGGAAAAAGCAGATGCATTCACCGATCACCTGTCCAATGTGTTTACTCCTAACCAGGCCGAGAAACCTGATTTCGAGACAGGCATATGTGCAGGCCTGAACCAAGCCTACCAGATGTCAATGCCCCCAAAACCAACATCAGTACGAGAAATTGCCAAAACAATTAAACAACTTTAGGATAAAAAAGCGCCAGGTTTTGATCTTATAAACAAAGAAGTCTTAAAAGAGCTGCCAAAGAAGGCCCTAGTATTTATAACCATACTTTTCAATGGAATTCTGAGATTGCAAAATTATCCTCGAATTTGGAAAATATCACAGATAATTATGATCCACAAAATGGGAAATCCTGAAAATGAACTCACATCGTACCGACCAATCAGTCTACTGCCTATCTTGTCAAAGCTTTTTGAGAAAGTGCTGCTGCGCAGAATTGAACCAATGCTGATGGAAAATACAACGATACCAGATCATCAGTTTGGATTTCGGCAACACCACTCTACAGTCGAGCAAATTCACAGGGTCTACGACACAATTAGCAAAGCCTTGGAACGTAAAGAATACTGCTCGTCAGTATTTCTGGACATCCAACAAGCCTTTGACAAGGTGTGGCATAATGGCCTCCTTTATAAAATTAAAAACGCCATTCCGCACAGTTACCACCTTCTAATGACATCGTACATTACTGATAGATTGTTTCAGGTCAAAGAGGCCGAATCGACTTCTACCTTCCATTACATTAAAGCAGGTGTACCGCAGGGATCAATACTAGGTCCAATACTGTATAGTCTATACACTGCAGATCTCCCAACTCTGCCTGGCTTGACCACGGCAACGTACGCCGACGACACTGCCATTCTTTCCTGTAACCAGAACCCCAATACAGCATCGGAGGTCTTACAACAGGGCCTCAATGAAATTAATAAATGGCTCCACAGATGGAAAATTAAAGCTAGCCCATCCAAGTCTGTGCAAGTTACTTTCACATTGAGAAAAGGTGATTGTCCTCCTGTACACCTTGGAAGCGTTGCCCTACCCCATGATGACAGCGTCAAGTATCTTGGTATGCATCTAGACCGACGCTTAACCTGAAAAAAGCACATTAAAACCAAAAGAGAAGAACTAAACATCCGGTACAAACTTTTATACTGGTTACTTGGCAGAAACAGCAAATTGTCTACTGATAACAAGTTATTAATATATAAATCTGTCCTTAAACCAATCTGGTTATATGGAATACAATTATGGGGTAGTGCAAGTGATTCCAACATCTCCATGCTACAACGGCTCCAAAATATGATACTGAGAACAATAACAAATGCCCACTGGTTCATCAGAAACAATGAAATTCATCAACACCTACAAATAAGCACAGTCAAGGAAGAAATCCGGCTGGTTGCTGAAAAATATAAAAACCGGTTGAAACACCACCCAAACAGACTGGCTGTTGGACTGATGTCCCAAAGCTACTCAAACCGTCTTAAGAGACATAATATATTAAATCTACAGAGTAGACTGTAGTCAATCATAATAGAGTAGCAGCTTCAACGGTGAAGGCACTCCACATGACAAGGTCCAGACAACTCATCTGATTATAGTCCACGAAGACTGATTGCAGATTAACAGAGAAAAAAAAAAAAAAAAAAATCAATTTTTAAAATATTTTTTGACCTTGGTAGCTCAAGTAATAAAATAAATAAGAAAAACTGATACATACAAAATTTCACCCAACAGTTTCAATCCCCATAAAATATGAAAATCCAACATAATATATCATTATTTATTTCTGATGAAAAACTACAATTCAAATTCGTGCTTTAAAAAAAAAAATCTGCTATAAAAACTTTCACCTCCTTGCTCTGAATCATTATTAAACACATCATTTCTAGTATTCTTGTTAATCCCTCATGCTAAGCTAAATGTTTGTGATACAAGGGTTTGCATTGGTGGTGATATGGGTGGGTTTCGAACTGGCGACCACATGACCGCAAGTCCGACACCCTAGTATTAGAATTTTTATTTTTCCAATTTCGAAGGACAGACTTTCATAAAAAGTTCCTTCCATATTTTCAACCCTTTTAATATGAAATTTCCAAAAATCCTTTCTTAGGAGATGCTTACATTATAAACTAAGCCTATGTTTAAAATTTCAGCTTTCTAGCCTTTTGCATATATAGATCAGTAGGTCAATCGGGTCAATCAGTTGTATAAGTTAAGACAGATATTATGCAATTATAATATTACCTGCTTAAATTGATTACTCATTGAAGCCAACCGTGATTGTAAAGCAAGGACGACACTGGAGGAGTGGCTGTGCATACTTCGGCGTCCCCTTGGCATCTCACCAAGTCGTGCAATTTGTTGGTTCAAAGAACTCAAATCTCCTTTAATTATGTATGTCAGCTCTTGTATCTCTGTTGGTCGATCGTCAAACAAAGACTTCTTTTTGGCCACTTACAAAAAAACAGTTTACATAAGCATTCATTTAATTATTCAAAATAACAAAATCAATTAAATTCAGACCATTACAGTCCCACTACTGGGTAGAAACCTCTCACAGATTGATAAGGATTTGGGTATGGTCTACCATGCTAGTCATGTATGAGAGAGCAAACTTAACACAGCTTCAAGGACTTAATGAACTTCTCTAAGCTGTGCAGGTTTAAAACTTTCAACACAATATATTCTAGGTTGTTATAGTCGCCTTAGCAGCATCACATAAATATTATTGAAAATTTTGCATACTCACATAATGCCAATTTCTCAAGTTTAGCGTAAGTGCTGGTTATGTTCTTACTTATAACTTTAGCCATATTCATAAACTGGGAGTATGTTGCCAGTGTTTGTGCTCTGTGTTCATCTTTGACAACAGGTCTGGCCAGAGTTCTACCCTGCAGGCTTCGTACAGCTGATATGAACTCATTAGTCCTGTCTCTAGCAGCCATCACTGGCTCAAACACAAATTCTTCAAGGATCTCAAACCTAATATCTGGTTCCACAATTTGACACGATAACTCTTCTTTAACTTGTAACTTCGAAAACAAATTAATGGCGATTGAATTATTGTTCGAGGTCTGTGGAATACCTTTTTTATCCAATTTGCTATAGGTATCCAAATCGTTTTCCAAATGGGATCGCTCTGTCACTCCTCCGATGTTTCGCCGACGAGGGAGCATCGCATTCTTTAGTATTTTGCGATTATTATGTGTCAATATGCACTCACAACACAGCTACGAGCAATATTTACTTTTAAATTATTTTTTGAAATATCTCAGATATACCAGCTGGTTTCAAACACAAGAACTTCAAGAACATACAAAACGAACGACGTCAACGACGTGTCGTCTATCAGTGTGACCAGATTATTTTTTCCAAAAATACCGAGACACCTCAAAATTTTTTTTAAATACCTTTGCAAGGCAAGGCAAATATACCAATAAAATCAGTGTAATGAAATCTAATAGTGGGGCAATTCGCAGTCTAGACAGGTTAACGATAAGGTGGTTTGCGGGGCGGAGCGGCGACGACTTTCAGTATGGTACTCTGTGGTCGCAGGCGTCCCGTCCGCCCGACATGTACTGCGCGTCGGTATTGCGGTGCAAGTGGAGCTCACGCTAGCGCTAATTATAATTTATTTTACAATGCGTTCTACATTTGCAGTATACGGTTGTTTGTCGGCATCGTACAGAAGTAATAATGAAAACTTGAGATTTCATCGATTTCCAAAGGATGAGAATCGGTAAGTGCCTACTAACCTATTATACCTAAACAAATATTATCTCTACTTAGATTAAACTAAGCGTACCCTCAGGGGAAAAAAGGCATAAGACGAAAATGCTGATTTTTCACTGTGGCAAAAAAACTTAATTTATGGGGATATTTAATTTATTTCCAAACGTAGAAGAATCATTCTTATTTCAAAAAAAGGAGAAAAAATGTTGCACTTCGTGTTGTATTTAAGTTAGTGCTAATGTTTATAGTTTATAAGGAATTGTAAAAATAAATTATTATGCTATTTTTCAGAATATAATAAAATAAAGGATTCTGGGTATCAAAATTAATGCCAGACTTTTCCAGAAAAGTAAAATGTATTTCAAAAAGTATGTTTTGTTAAGTGCTTCAAAGACGGACGGTCGGCCGTTTGTCCCTTATACGAGTTCTCCCAAGTGGAGACTTAGCTAAATAGCTTTCTCGCACTCGAAAAGGGTGGACGTGTTTGATCAAAATCCTTAGGTGTGTTCATACAATGATTTTTCTGTACTTGTGTTGACCAATTTTCACGTTTCTAATGAATTCTTAACATTTTCTGTGCTTCTGTTTAATCAGCTACAGTTGAAAGGTTATAGCAGTAATGAACTTGAAAATACGAACATTTAGGCTATCTATGCTAGTATAAGTAAGATTACTGCATTATTTCCTTTATTAAAATTATGTTTGAAACTTACAAACAATACTTAACCCTTTTTTTTAATTTAGGGGTTTGTTAAGGTAACTTAAGTGAACAATAATAATTACTTATTCCATTATATGTTATACAAAACAAGAAATTTGTTTATATGCAGCTAGCATATAAACAAATTTCTTGTATTAAAATTCGTCACGATTAAGTCACTATCCGCGACGCTGTGCGTTTGCTTCTAAATTATTTTAACTTTCCAAAGGATTTTGATACGAATTTATCTACCATTTAGAGAATTTAAAATAATTATGTAGGTACGGTGGCCAGCACATCAAGTTACCACAAAATGACAAATTTTCTCAGTTGATTTTGAACTTTACCTTAAAAAAATTAAGGTTTAAAATCATTTGGAGAAATTTGACAGTTTTGTATACGTTGACCAGCTGGTGACTGTACTACTTACATTGTATTAAAATTGGGCTCTTGTTGGGATGTTGATATGTTTACAGGATAATAAATAAGTACCTGAGTAAGATTTGGCGAATCTAAACTTATTTATTATTTTATTATCTATAATCTGTATCTACAATAATATATTATGACAATATTTTTATAATAATATTATAGGGCTATAACTACTGGTTGAAACTGTTTTTTTTTTGTGTTGAATAGTCCATTTATCGAGGAAGGCTTCATGCTATATAAAATCACGCTATGAATAATATGACTGGAGCATAAATGCAAAATGTTGCAATACCTTATATAAGGTATTCATAAAAAAAATAACCAGAAGACGTAAAATTCAATAAAATAAGTGAGATTCGATTTTTACAAATATTTATGCGGTGAAGGACATTACACGTTGATTTATTGCGAGTGGATCTAATAACTTTAGGTGAAAATTTACTTTTTTTTAAATTATGCAAGACAAAAAAATATGCGAAATCTATTCTTTCAGTCTAATGAGACTGATTCGGCCGGAACTATATTAAGATATACCTTATCCCATCTTATAACTAGTACCTAATTTGGCTTTTTTAACTCAGAATAAGACCCAAAAACTATTTTTTGTGTACTTAATCCTTTAAAATTGTTGCTTAGGAACTGACATATCAATTCCCTATTCACAATCATACAAATTGGAAAAAAGTCGAATTGCAGAGGTCAGTAGGGGAGGCAATATTTGAATAGCCTAGGGGCGGCAAATGTCTAAATACGCCATTGATATAAACTTAAACGAAAACATTTATTTTTTTGTCTTGCATAATTTTAAAAAAAGTAAATTTTTACCTAAAGTTATTAGATCCACTCGCAATTTAATCAACGTGTAATGTCCTTCACCGCATAAATATTTTTAAAAATCGAATCTCACTTATTTTATTGAATTTTACGTCTTCTGGTTAGATGCACCACACGCTATGACCACCAAGCCACCGCGAGTCCCACCCGCAAGCTCGAAATTAACGTTTACAGTTTTGAATTTACGTCTTTGAGGTGACGCCAAATCTGACTTTAATAACGGAAATTATTGTATGATTTTGGAACTGTTAGCGGAATTCGATCCTTTTTTATTCCAGTCAAATTGAACTTTTTGGGAATAAAGGATCAGAGAGTAACCTCATCATCATCGCCAACCATCCCGGTCTTGGGCAGCTCGCATCCATCCGCTGCCAGCCACTTTCTTCAAGTCGTCGGTCCATCCTGTCGCAGGACGTCCGACTCTAGGCTTACCAAAACGCGGTCTCAACTCTAGCAATTGTCTGCTCCAACGATTGTCTGTCCATCTGCAGACATGGCCGCCCACATCCATTTCAATGTGCTTATTCTTCGCGCAATGTCGGTGTCCAAGCATTGAGCTATCTGCACGCTGAGCATCCTTGAATTTGTGGACCAGTCACATAGTATGTGTCCATGTTTCGGCTCTGTAAGTCCTTACGAGTAGTACGCACTGGTTATAGACCCTGGTCTTTGGATTGGGAATTGTGGAATCGACGATATCAAAAATATCACGCAGCTTTCCGAACGGCGCTCTTGGCTCTTCCATTTTTCTTTTTTTGGTTTTATTCAGGTCATCGCGAGACCCACCCGCCGTAAAGAATTGCCAAGGCTGTTCAGCATCACTTCCAGCTCCTGCAGAGATTCTGCCATGATATCCTCCGATTTGCTAATAGCATTGGTCATTAGCAAATCGGAGGTGCGAGAACTAATTACTATTCCTCGTGTTTTCCAGTTAAGGTCTTGAAAACGTCCTCCAACGCGTTCATAAACGATTTCGGAGTCTTACACCTCGTCGCAGTTGGATTGTTTTTGCGGCCCTATACAGACATTTCATCACCTCAACGTATCTGCAGTCGACAAGGCACCTCTGCATGCAGCACAGCGGTCTCGACGGTATCGAAGGCTTTCTCGTAGTCCACATACGCTAGGCAAAGAGGCTGATTATATACCTCGGTCTTTGGGTTGATTTGCCTCAGGGTGTGTATGTGGTCCACGGTACTGTAGCCTTTCCGAAACCCAGCCTGTTCCGGTGGTTGGAAGTCATCGAATTTTTGGGCGGGATGATCCGAGATAACTCTCGTAAACAACTTATAAACATCATAAACATGGCTTGGGATTGAAATGGGGCGATAGTTTTCAAGGAAAATGTTATCGCCCTTTGTAAAAAATAATATCACCACGCTCCTGCTTGCCTCTGGAGAGACAGGTGTTCCTCCTGTCTTAAGCACCTCCGTGGTTATGAATCTGTCCGAGAGCTATTCTCATCTCTCCCATGACTATGTCGAGAAGCTCGTTTGTGAGGTGGCGTGTAAGTCTGGACCGTGGATCATCCACCTGGGCACCTCAGGACCATGTTTTTTGCCTGTTTAAGTATCCGTAAAAGTTTTCGACTTCAGCGAGTATTTCTGACTTCGAGGTGACGTTGGTGCCCTGTGGCGTTCTGAGTTTTGTCAGGTGACAACGGGAGGTAATGTGGCTTAGCGAATACCTTCGAGCCTTTGTTGCAAGCTATGGCTTGCTCAATAGCTCTCATATTCACGCGCCGATTGTCGCGTCTTATCAGCTTTTTACCTCCCTATTATTTTTATACCTGACGCTCGCTGAACCGGTGTGAGATGAGTTTTTCTCTTGATGGCATATTGTTCAAAACCAACACAACCTTTCGCTTTTTAAGTTTCTCACTTTGTCCATTCTTTGAATTTAGTGGCAACTACGACTAATGAATCGTGTACATGATCTTGTCGCTTTTTCATGATGCTTCAAGAAATTCAGGTTTTTTGTGAGCTCCACACTACCTACGCTGGAAAAAAATTGTCATAAATTAAAATAAAGTGATCAAATCAATGGTAGACCACTTTGTTTATCACTTTTCGAAAAACATCGTAACTGTAAGTAACTGGTCTGGCCCTGATCCTTGATTCCCAAAACGTTCAATTTGACTGGATAAAAAAGTATCGTATGCCGCTAACAGTACCTAAATCATACAATAATTTCCGTTATGTGATATTTGTTATATTTTTAATATGTGGTGAAACACATTACTCGTTGATTATATTGTGAGTGGATGTGATAAACACATTTTTTTTCCCCAAATTTGCCGCCCCCTAAAATCTGCCGCCCTAGGGCTCCCGCCTACTCAGCCTATTGGTAAATCCGCCACTGGTTTAAATGGAAAAATATTGCAGAAACTTAAAGTTAAAATAAAAAAAATATTTACGGTTGAATATCACTGCTTTTTTTTTAGATCTATCTTCGATGAAGGATATTATGTGGGATAAGGAAGGTGTCCGTCGTCGTTAGGCAAATGCTAAAACAGAATTCCTATACTTTCCTTGTCTAAGATTTGAGTCTTTTTTTGTCTACACAGATGCTGCAAAATTTGACAACTTTTGTAAATCGCTAGCTGCAATGTATGTAGAAAAATATAATTGGTATTCTTCGAGAAACACGGTAGGGAGTAGCCTTAGCGATATATTACCGACCAAATAGTTCTGCCATTTTTTGCGGGGGGAAATGTGCACACAAGCGCAGTTCCGAAACTTCACTTTATCTCGTCAGTCGAGCTTTCGATAGCTTGATAGCTCGACTAACAAGATAAGGCGTAGTTTCGGTATTGTTATATAGTGCAAAATTGTGTTTGTTAACGACTAGCCGTAGTTTTAGCCGGCCTCACTTCTTTGTTCGCAAAGTTCCATCTTAACTTTTTATTTGATCTGAGTTTGCCAAATGGAATTGGCCGATAGAAGAGGTCATTAGCTATCTGTTCAGTCCCAATAAGTAATTCCTTGTCACACCGGTTTTTTTATAACAACTTTCTAACTCGACATTAAAGCTTCAATTTAAAAAAATCTAATCAGTATAACGTTTAAATTTTTGTTTTAATTTTGATGTATACTCATGTATGGTTTAATGAAATTCAAAATTAATTGCTAATAACCTACGAATAAATAATACTCAGGAAGCGTAACTCGGAACAAATTCTGCTCAAAAAGTGGACCTACTTCAAACCAAATGACGACGATTCAAAATTCGAATCACTTGCGATGTTTCAAATAGACATGCTTGGTAATTGGTTTAAATTCAGAGAGAAAACAGAGATTGGTTCGCGCGCGTGCTGTAATGTCTGTTTATGACATCAGAGTCAAAATGGCGTGGACGATATTATGCAATAAGTAGACCGGACCAAGTCAATAATAAAACAATATTTTAATTATATTAAATATTTTATACTATTGTGTTTTTTTTTAATTATACTATATTAATACGGGTGGAAGGGACATCGACGCACAACCGCTTACCATGAATTCAGTACATGATTCTGGACCCCCCCCCCCCGCGTAGATATTTTTTGTCGGTTACTAAAAAGGCTTGGATTGGGTACTTTTTCGTTTTGTTGTATGGTGCTAAAACGAACAAAGCCGATGGTTTGCCAACAAGAATTGCGACTTCATCTATTGTTGGAACGTTGAAATAGTGTTAGTGTATTCAATTGGGTCGTTTGTTTGCTCTGATCATAACCTTGGCAATAAGTCACCAGGTTCCTTTAATGTTTCTGTTGACCTGGTACTTCAATTGTATGTGGATATTTGTACAAACTGGTACTGCAGTTTTGTGTAACATGGTATATCCCTTTAATGATTAAAATGCATGGATGGATTTGATGAAAATGCATGGAGCATACTCTGCTAGTTTTCACAGGCATCCAGTCATACTCTCGTCTTTCTAATTGAACTGCAGCTATCCACTTATTATGCCGAATGGGATCGGCAGGGAAACTAAAAAAAAAAACAAAATACATTAGTCCTATAAAAATATCTAAATTTTATCGATTTACTTTTCATTATTTCATCTAGAAAAAAATATTTCTAAATTAGGTACAAAAATTGACTGACTTCATTTTGCATAATATTGACCATCTCGTTTTGATAACGTATTTGAACAACTTTGAATATAATTATAATTAAGCTACTACTTACAACTTTACAAGTGAAAAGTAATCTCTGGACATTTTAATCTTGTATGTCTCCTGCACCACTTCACAACACATGATGGCATGATGATTCACAATGATATTAAGCTAAAACGTTTGACATAATTATGCTCGCTTGCAAGGAAAATGTCCGACTGATGTACGCGCTGGACACAATTTTGAAGCCCCGCCTACTTGGACACAACTTTTGTTGGGTCATTTTCTTAACGCAGTTACATTTCCTGAGTATTATTTATTCGTAGCTAATATCATCTAAGTAATTCCTTTAAAAACCTCATAAAGTTTTTTGAAAAAGAAAAATTCATTAAAACTAAACTTTAAATTGCTTATGGAGTGTAGAAAGAAAGGAGGACCATCTCAGTGTATTAAAAAGTGTCCATTGAAAGGGAGCAAATTAAGGTGGCGCTGTAGTAGCAAGTGGAAGAATTTTAAAAAGAGCGCCACAAATTATTAGAGTAGGTTACTAAATTAAAAAAGGAAAGAAAATTTAAATAGTTAATAAAAATTTATACATACTGTTGGTCGAAAAAAAGATTTAGGTTGAGACGTACCTATCAATTCCTTTACTTTTGAATTTTCGTCCACTTGGATAACTTTTCACTGAACAAAGTTTTCCCATTGCGTCTATATTTGTTCTATTTGTATTAACAACAATAAAATCATTAAAATAACAAAAATGTATCAACGGAATTGCATAAAAAACAATTTTTCAACTCAGCACACTTGACTCTGCTGCTACATTCATATCATTTCCACTTGCTACACTAGCGCTAGTTCGGTGAGTTTTCGAACCATAATTTGCTGTATACAAGTGGACACTTTTTCGACTAATCCCCCATACAAGACGGTCCTCCTTTCTTTCTACACTAATTGCTGTAAAAAAATAACTTAAAGCGATTGAGATCTTCGGATTCTTTTAAAATGTTTTTAGTCTGTCCTCTTTCTAACGGTATGCCATATGCCTACATATATACATAGTGAAGCTAATTCTATACTAAATGTATAATCGTTAATTGTTCGAAATCGTAAGACTGATATTCGATATTACGGTAAGTAGTTAGTTAGTTCCCTATGTAACAAATAGATAAGAGACTGCGTAAGAGTCAGATAACACTATCTACCTAATTAAAGCATGATAAGCGAAAACTAGTGCTACTTACCGAAATATCGTATGTCAGCCTGAAGTGTTTCTATTACACATTTAGTATAGAATTAGTGAAGTTAGTTTAGTTTAGAAAAGTTTTTTTTGGCATATTGCATACCGTTGGAACGGAGACAGACTAGACAACAATTTAAAAGAATCCGGAGATTCTATCCCAATTGCTTTTAGTTATTTTTTTACAGCAATTTAAATTTAAGTTTTAATTGAATTTTTCTTTTTCAAAAATCTTTGTGAGGTTTTTAAAAAGGAACTAGATGTTATTAGCAAGTAATTTTGAATTTCATAAAACCATACATGAGTATACATCAAAATTAAAACGAAATTTAAACGCTATACCAAGTAGTTTTTTTTAAATGAAGCTTTAATGTCGAGTTCTGGATTTTTTTCCAAATAAAGGTTGGAAAGTTGCTATAAAAAACCGGTGGGACAAGGAGCGAATGTCAGTAGAGCTGCTGGGCGGGGACATCCTAGAAAGACATACCACGACCATATTGGTGCGATCCTTCAGAAAGATCAGGTGCGTAGTGCCCGCAACCGGCGCATGTGTATGACAAGATGTATGAATGTGGACAAAGCAAAAGAACTATGCAAGAATAATGACGTACTATAGTTTCTGCCTACCCCTATGGGAAAAAGGCGTGAGTGTATGTATGTATGTGTATGTATTTACACTATTGTTGTTTTATTTTCAAATTACATTAGGGGCACGAGCACCTAACACGAAATCGGTTGAGTTGAATTAGAGGTTTCTGGTGGTTTCTGAGATCGATAGGTTTAGTGGTTTTCTGGTGGGCGAGGCCACATTTGGTAGTTTCGTCAAAATAAAGTTGGCAGCACTGATTACTCGCTGACTGCTCACTGCTTTCTGTCTGCTGTCATTGATTGTGTAAAATGCATCGCTGTCATCAACTGGCATGTCATGTCATGTCATTCTCATTCGTAATTTTGTATTTCATTTGGAGATTTGAGTTCATTTTGAGTTTTTGAGGTCGAAATCGTATTTTACGAAAATAAATATTATTTAGAAATTTCTAGAATTTTAATATTTTTCTAGTAGGCAAATGGGTACTGGCCCATGACAGAGCCTTTGAGGAGTGTGGTTAAACAAACCAAAGTAACTTTAACGAAGACCGATACAACAATGTTTTTACTCGAGTCGCTATCTGATAAGTACTTAGAATAGGTATTAGTCAGATTTACTTGGTACTCCTAGTCGGTCAGAGCTTACTCATGAACACTAACCTAATAAGGTCCGTGTAAAAAATGTAAACATGAAGTCTTCCCAATTAAATTTAGACGGTCGAGAATTTAATAACACTCACTTCACAGTAGGGCTAGGCCTCGCCGTATCATCTAGTGTATTTATCGGGTCAAGCTTCATAATAAAAAAGGTTGCACTAAAAAAACTTCAAGCCTCTGGAAACGTCAGGGCGTCGGCGGGAGGATTTTCTTATTTAAAACAATGGTTGTGGTGGCTGGGACTTATGACAAGTAGGTAACTTATTTGTTCTTAAATTTCCTCAACTTTTCTTTAAAATTATTACTGATGATAAACATCAGCTACCTACTAAATTTTATTTATGTAACTACCTATTTAATTCACTGACCAATTGACCCATATCAAACATCCTGGTAACCTGATTTTGAAATGGATGGTTGTGTCCAAAATAAGTTAATGTTTTCTCATTCAGAAATTCCACTTCTTTCATAATTTTTAACGACAGTCAATAAAATTGGTTAAATTAGTGTCTTTCACATCAAAAAATTAAAAGGGTTTTGGAGTAGACATTGGGAATATTTTCATTAGAAAATTTTGATCCCAATTTAATTAGTTTTTTCTCTTTTGACATACTTACCTATGACAGAGATAGAATGACTTAGAAAGTGATCAATTCATGGAAATAATTTTTATGTCTGTTTCATATTCAGTTTGTTCGAAATGACTAAGCCTATACTTATAAGTAGTGCAACAGCGGGGTCATATATGATTCACATTTGTTATTTTTTCTTTACTAATTTTGATTTTTATGCATATAATTGTGTGGCAGTTTGGAATGTTAAACATAGTTATTTCAAACAAACTGTCTCAAAAAACCTCTAAATGCAAAAAAAAAACATATAAATTAAGATATTTATTGCAGTGGGTATTGGTGAAGCAGCCAATCTACTAGCATATGCATTTGCTCCTGCAGCTTTGGTGACTCCATTGGGGGCCCTTAGTGTCATAGTTGCAGCAGTGCTTTCTTCAAAATTTTTGAATGAAAAACTTAATTTCGTTGGAAAAGTAAGTGTATAATTTTATTATTCTTTCTGTCATTTTAGCTCGGGTTGGATTCAAACATGTGTCCTTGGGTTATGTATTACATACTCTAGATACTTTGGCCAGTCATTTTGCTAGGCATCGGCAATATCTACTGATGACACATATCAGCTGCAGAGCTGGTAAAGAATTTATAGAAGGAATTTAGCAAATTTGAAATTTTAACAACTACTATTTCAATGTTAGTGATAATCGAGAGTATGGAAGGAAGTTTGCGGTTATTAAAACTAGCTTTCCCCCCGCGGCTTCGCCCGCGTGGACTATATATATAGCCTATGTCACTCAGGAATAATGTAGCTTTCTATTGGTGAAAGAATTTTCAAAATCGGTGCAGTAGATCCAGAGATTACCCCCTTACAACCTCAGAAACTTTACCTCTTTTTAATATTCTCTTTATAATTCTTACTCTTTATAACATGACTTTCAACTAATCATCGCGCGAGGTGTGTTCCGTCGCATGCCATTTCACAATTCCACGGTTTTACTTCGATACCTAGATTATATATTTCACCTTAAAATTATAAACATCGTAAGATCATAATCTATCTTGCGAGATTGTAAACTGCCGGTAGATTGTGAACCCCAATGTACTGCTTACAATTTAATGCATTATTTTTCGTTAGATCATAATCTATCGAAGCGAAACGGTCAAATTGTGATATGGCAAGGCGGACGAACCGCATGACCGCATCTGACGCGCTGATTGGTTGGACGTCTTGTGCCTCGCACCGCCATATTTCAAATTTTCAAGTTCGCCGCAAAATTCTAAACACAGATATCGGTTAGGTTAGAACTGTGTCTGCCGGGTCTGCGGACGAATGTCACAGCGCTCCCGTATTCCCGTCACTAAAGTGGGGACGCGAAACGCCGGGGTTGGTTTTAAGTCGGTAGATCGCTCTTTTCAGAGCGGAGTCTGACACCCCATCGCTCTCCCCGGGGCGGTGGGCGGTAAGCATTTCCAACCCCGACCCACGGACGAGAAAAAAAAGAAGGACTCCGCGCCACGCGTATCGAAAGTGAAGCATCGTACCGATCTATGTGTGCGTGATGCGAGGGATACCAGGGGAATGAGAATTTCCCCATTTTTTGTAATACATTGACAAAGAGATTTAATAGTAGTAGTAATAGAGCGGACATTGGGAGCATTGTCAAACAAAAACTTTGAGCCCATGTGGCAGTAACGCTATCTATCTTTGAATAGCAAAAATTATACAACTGACGCAATCTGACAACATATTTCAGCTATCATACAATAGGTGTAGTGTTTTAAAAGGATTTGTAATTGTTTGGTAGAGGTGCTACCATTAAGATAACAAGATATCGATAAAATTTATGAAGATCACTACGATAGGCTTTTTATAAGATACTAGCTTTCCACCCGCAGCCTTGCCCGCGTAAACTATTATGTTTGCTTTCCACCTGCAGCTTTGCCCGCGTGAACTATATGTTTCTTGTCATTTTACGGGATAATATATGGTCTATGTCAGGAATAATGTAGCTTTCTATTGGTGAAAGAATTCCTCAAATCAGTCCAGTAGTTTCAGAGCCTATTCAATGCAAACAAACAATCAAATCTTTCCTCTTTCAATCTTTTCTTTTCTTAATATTAGTTCAGATAAACAACAGTTACCGAGCGATTACATGATAATCAATAAATATGTACGAATTTTCGCGTCTTCGTGAATTTGCAGCCTTACACTTTGCTCTATTACTTTTTAACAAAAAATTAAACCGTCGAAAAAAGTATTTGGTTATAGTTACTTTTTTCGTCGGTTTAATTTTTCGTTTTTTTTTGTCTAATATCTAAGTAGTTCCTTAGTTACCTTACTTTAACGAAGTCATGTCTAAAGTTATCATAAAGTTAAATGACGACCTAAACACGAGATAGGAGCTGTAAAAGTTGAGAGTTTCCAACATCAGGTCAACTCTAGGTGTCCACTATGTTGTAGTGTCATTAGAACTACACACACAAGTGTGACAAGTTTCACCACAATCGGTTCACAAGTGAAATATTTGAAATTCAGAAACCAATTATCCCCTATATCCCTACCTGAATTAATTATTAAAGTTAAAATGATTCAGGTGGCCTCCACCCCTTCCAAACAAAAAAATAGTTTGCAAATTCTTTCCTCAGTTGACGGAGCAATCGGGTAACATACCGACGTGAAAAAAACATACATACATAATAGACGAATATAGAACCTCTTCCGGTTTTTCGTCAGTTATAAATTGATAATTCTAACATTGTTTATAATTTATTATTTACCTGACTCATAAAAATATTGCTTATCGATATCACGAATCGATAAAAAACAGCAACCTCTAGGAAGTTAGTAGCAGAGAGGGATGTGACTTAAGGGTAGAAAAAAACGATTATTTAAAAATCGATTTTTATTTATCTCAAAATAATCGATTATATAAAAATAGTTTTTTGATGAAAAGTTTTAGGGCGCCGTTGTGTTGTTGTATGTTTTATGCGAAAAATTTACAAAATAATAACGAAACACGCCGTGTTGCCGTGTTATTATATTTAAATAGGTACCAGTTGAAAAAAACGAAAAGGGGGACGCTTAAAAATAAAAGACTACCTCGTTAGTCTAGTGGTCCCAAGCGCGACTGCTACGCAAGAGGTACTGGGTTCGATTCCCAGGTCGAGCAAAGTGTTTTTGGGTTTTTCCTATGAAATTCCCAGTAGCAGCTCGGAGTCTGGATTTGTGCCCAGTTAATGGCAATAGGTTCGCCCCCTATTACATGGGACCTAAACATACCGGCGAAATGTGGGTGTACATTAGTACACCTCTGCCTAACCTTTCGGGGAATACAGGCATGATGGTATGTTATGTTATGTTTTTTAAAATAAAAAAATCGATTAATAAAAAAAATATAATCGCTCATAAAAAATAGATTTTTATGAAATAGGTATCGATTTTTTTTAGAATCGATTATTTTTTAACATCCCTAGCAGAGCATTGTAAAAAACTACTGAGCAACAGAGGGCGCTTAGCAATGTTCTAGAATGATTTCAGCAAATTATTATTATTTATTAAGTTAATTAATAGAATACTGACGAAAAAATACTGCAGTCAAGTCCAGTCGCCTGACCATGTCGAGATTTACAGTACCGCAATACGCAGCCAGGCATATTTTCTCAGGAAATTATTTAAAATGACGAATGTTTTGGTAGACGTACGCATGTTGTACACGAGCTGCCAGGCTGACGTCCGATACTAGACTAAACGACTTTGTACCACTTGGCACAAAGTATTTGCGTATGATTTTGGGCTTGATGTCCCGTCTATTACTAGTGTATTAAATGTCTTTGTACATTGACAGTTTATTTATTTATTTCAATAAAGCGATATGAAGTGGACCGTATATGAATGTGGACCTCTCCATAATTTGTCATAAAGCAAGTTAAATTTGTTACCTACAACATTCCGATAACTTGTATGTGTAGTGTAAACTGTAAGTATAAGTTGGTAAATAAATAAATTCCTTATTCTCTACCAATGCACTTAGTTGAAGAGTAATCCTTATTATCTTACTCTTTTTGGAACTGCATAGGTTACGACTCGACTTAGTCCATTGTGGTATAAAAATCGTGTGCATCAAAACGTATACTACATAATATATCATGCTTGTTTTCGACGGAATCCAATGTTCATCATCTCTGCCGTTTCTTATTGTTTTAATCCAATCATTATTCCATGGTTGATTCGCTGTAGGAAACTAGGAAATCTATAAACAATCATATTCAATACTTGCATAAAAAAATATTACTAAGAATACATAAAAATGGATTACCCAATCTCTCGGGAAAATTACCCATTTATTTTGCGACAACACTCATACGTCTTTTGAGGTTTTGTGTTCCAATAGTAATGATTTTAAAATATATAAAAACACAATAAATCAACAATAAATAAGTGTGTTACTTGTGATATGTTATTCCTTGACTCTTTTTCTAGGATGTAGAATTATTTTTACACCATTTCACAACCCAAGAAGGCATTATTTTATTTTATTACTTGACGTAAACAGTACCTACAATGACGCCGTCGTGCCGCGTAATGGCGGCCGATCGGCACCCTATGATGTAAATGTGTGCGTGAGGCATGTTTGTACAAACGGTCCGGCATACTTATAGTGCTTCACTTTTGATACGCGTGGCGCGGAGTCCTTCTTTTTTTTCTCGTCCGTGCCCCGACCAAAAAAAATGGTTAGAACTGTGACCACACATCTCGCGAGAACCAAATCGAAATTAAAAAATCAAATAGAAAACGTAATAAAATTCGACAATCAACAAATTGACAACCAAATACTGCGGGGCAGGCTCGTTTTCGTAGATAGGTTATAGTGGGCACAAAAAAAAATATCAATAGGAAAATAGACAATCAAATCTAATGAGAACCTCAAGAAATAATATTGTTGTTTGTTGTGAAGAAGAAACGTTATGAATAAATCAGAAATTACGATCATGTTGTAACGACTCGAAGTAAAACGACATACGAAAGAATGGTCATGGAAATCAGCGGGCACATGATGTTCAACCATAGAAACATAAATAACTGAAGAAGTAGCATAGGAGCGTGTCTGTGTCCGCGCGACTTGAGCAAATTCTCAAGAATTAGGAAAATGGCCGTCTCCGCGAATTAGTAGGTACGCTTTCGACCGTAACCGTGACAAGATATAAGATTGCCGTCTTGTTCAGTGGTAAACCCGAACCCAAAACAATAACTTTGTAAATAATACAGTTACCATATTATATAAGTACAAGTATTTTACTTTATTTATCATTAAAATCATGAAAAACAAATTCTTAAGAGAAATAAATAAATCGCAAACCTCACTTTTTTAGGGTTCCGTAGCCAAATGGCAAAAACGGAACCCTTATAGATTCGTCATGTCCGTCTGTCTGTCTGTCTGTCTGTCCGATCGTGTCACAGCCTTTTTTTTTTCGAAACTATAAGAACTATGCTGTTGAAACTTGGAAAAAAACAATAAAATTTGGGGGTTCCCCATACTTGGAACTGAAACTAAATCTTTTTTTTCATCAAACCCATACGTGTGGGGTATCTATGGATAGGTCCTTAAAAATGATATTAAGGTTTCTAATATCATTTTTTTTCTAAACTGAACAGTGCGCGAGAAATACTTCCAAAGTGGTAAAATGTTTGTGTCCCCCCCCCCTGTAACTTCTAAAATAACAGAACGATAAAACTAACAAAAATATATGATGTACATTACCATGTAAACTTCCACCGAAAATTGTTTTTTTTTTTTTTTATTATTTATGGTTAGCCAACAATTGCTTACACCAATACATAGTTATTTAAATACAATTAATTCATTTACAAGCGTAGCAATTACTTATAGGCTAACACAACATGCACACGTAACGGTTTGATATGTAAGTAAAAATGTTTTTAATCATTAAATTATTCATTTAACTAGTGAAATTTATGAAAATTTTAAAAATAAGAAATCAATCAAAAGATAAAAAGAAATCAATCAAAAGTCAAAAAGGTATTAAGATTGTCTGTCAAAGAGAAATTGTAATCCGAAATTAAAATTAGAAATAAAATCATAATGCACAACAAAAATACAAATAATAATTAATAATTAAAACCAAGTCAAATAAAAATAAAATTAAATAACTATATTTTTGTATTTTTTAGGCATTTTCCATGCAAAGATTATTAAGTTATTATTTTAGTGAAGGAAAAATTAAATAAAATAAAAATTTAATTTAAATTAAAATTAAATTTAAATATCTTAAATATGGACTATATGATAAAAATTTATTGTTCCTTCATCTGTGAGAAGTGATTGATAACAATATTATAAAATTTGTTGTAGCTGTCGTTGTGTATATCGATCAAATCACTACAACTGTTAAGTGTTTGACATAGTCTGGGAATAGGTGAGTGCGCTCCAACGACTGTTCTACGGAGTGGGGGGCATAATGGTGTGATTTTGTTACGAGGATACCTAGATGGTGCGCGAAACTTCAGGAGACCAAGAATACCAGGACAGTCTATTTTATTCCTAAGAAGTTTAAATAGGAAAGTCACGTCTATGACGTGTCTTCGTGTATTTAAAGAGTGCATTTTAAAGTATTGTAGTCGAGAGTTGTAGGAAGGTAGCTGTTTTGTTTTTCTCTCATAGAATGCTAAATGCCAGAGAAACCGTTTTTGTACCCGTTCTAAACAAAGCGTATGTGAGGCATAACGTGGTCTCCAAACCACACTGCAATATTCTAGGATACTTACTAGGCTATTATAGAGCATAATTTTTGTAGTACTTTTTTTGAAACCTTTTGAATTTCGTATTAAAAACCATAACATTTTGGATGCTTTCTTGGTTATGTATTCAATGTGGGGTAGAAACGTGACTTTTTTGTCGAATAACACACCCAGATCCCTCATTACTTCAACCTCTTGCAGCTTTTCATTACCTATGTAGTACTCCGTGTCTATGGACTCATTCTTTCTAGTAAATTTTAAATGGTGACATTTTTTTGTATTTAATTCCATTTTATTAGATGTACACCATTGAATTAAACGGTTCAAATCCTCTTGCACTAGCTCCTTATCCCTTGGGTTTTCTATTATTCTAGCAAACTTCAGATCGTCTGCGTACAAAAAACATTCCGTTTGAACGTGATTTAGTAAATAGTTTTTTTTAATACGTCATAAACTGAATATTTTGCGCGAGAGACACTTCTAAAGTGGTAAAATGTGTGTCCCCCCCTGTAACTTCTAAAATAAGAGGACGATAAAACTAAAAAAATATATATGATGTAGATTACCATGTTAACTCCCACCGAAAATTGGTTTGGACGAGATCTAGTAAATAGTTTTTTTTAATACGTCATAAATCGTAATGATACGGAACCCTCCGTGCGCGAGTCCGACTCGCACTTGGCCGGTTTTTTTTATTTTATAATTTCTAGACATATTTATTTTATAACAATAAAACAAATGGAAAATGTTTTATTTTCTAATCCCCAAAATATTTCTGTTTAATAAATAATTGAAAAAATTGATAACATTCCAATTAAGTCAATCTAGAGTATATGTGAAATACTGTTACGAGCTGGGGTTCGGGATAAATTAATCAACACCAATTTACCAATAAACAAACAAACACTTTAATTAAATACACGTAAACACAACAGAAATCACCACAACGTCACTATAGTTGTACACTACACTCAACAATATCGCACAATTAGTCACTTGTTAACTCACTTCGATCTTCACTTGTTCGCTTCCAACACAAGACTACTCTGCCTAGCCCTCACGACCGGTATTTATACACGCAATGAAGATTCCAGAGTCGAATGGTCGCGATAAGTCGATAAATATCGTGTAGGTACCTAACCGCCTATTGTTTCCGGGCGTTGACCCGTGACCTTGGCCTTGAACGGTTATTATTTGCGCGCGGTGCAGTCGGGTACATTCTTTTATGTTTCGACGTGCTTCTATGACGGATCTAGAACCTTCGTGGCCTATCCACGTTTTTCTATTAGTTACTCGGCGTAACACTGCCCCCTCCTAAGACATGCTCGTCCCGAGCATCATTAGATCCATGATACCGCGCTAAACGATCCACATGAACGATCTTCGGGGCACCTCTTGGTCCTTTTTGTATACGGTAGGTGACATCGTTAATCTTAGTCACGACTCTGTAGGGACCGTCCCATTTTGCCTGTAACTTAGGTGACTTTCCTTTGCTGCGCACCGGGTTATGCAGCCACACTAGTGAACCTTGGTCGAAACCCTTGTTGTTCATCTTGCAGTCGTAGCGGGTCTTCATCCTCTCGGACGTTTGTTGGCCTGATTGCCTGACATGCTCATATATGTCATCCATTCTGGTGCGTAAGTCGTTCGCATAATCAGTCACACAGCGGGGGGCATCAGGGGGAATACCGGTGAGTAGATCCGCAGGCAACCGTAGTTCTCTTCCAAAGTTCGCAAAGGCTGGCGTTACCGTCGTACTCTCATGGACTGCACTCCGATACGATAGAAGGAACGGCTGGATGTGCTTGTCCCAATCCCTTTGCCGGTTTCCCACGACTTTTGCCAAATATCTCTCTAAGGTCTGATTGAACCGTTCAACCATTCCATCAGATTGCGGGTGGTAAGAGGTGGTCCTGGTTTTATGAGTACCCATTACACGACATGTCTCCTTGAATATTTGAGATTCGAAATTTCTTCCTTGGTCACTGTGAATCTCTAAGGGTACTCCAAATCGACAGAAGACTTCGTGAACCAACTTATCTGCGACTGTCGAAGCTTCTTGATTAGGAATCGCGAACACTTCCGGCCACTTGGTAAAGTAATCCATCACAACCATGAAATACTTGTTCCCACTTTCACTTTCCGGAAACGGTCCTGCAACGTCTAAAGCTATTCGTTCCCAGGGTGCACCAACGTTGTAAACTTTCAATGCACCCCTGCTGCGCGTATGCGGCCCTTTTACAGCAGCACAACTAGTGCATTTGCGACACCAGTCTTCAACGTCATCCCGACAGTGGATCCAGTAGAATCGCTCTCGAATCTTCAACAAAGTTCTTTTGACTCCTAGATGACCTCCTGAACATCCGTCATGGTACAGTCGCAGGACATCTGGTACCTTTGCTTTAGGGACTACCATCTGTAGGTGACACTTGTCCCCTTTAGCATTTTCCCATTTACGGCACAAGACACCGTTCTGTATCAATAAACTGTCCCATTGAGCCCAATAACTTTTCGTCACTGTGCTCAGCGCTGCAACATCACTCCATGTTGGTTTCGAGGCGCCAGCTTTTATCCGTCCAAGAATCGGTTTAATATCCGTGTCATTTTCCTGAGCCTTCTGTAAGGTTTCCTGCCATTCATCACTCAGGTCTGTTTTCAGCATCCTCATGGAAACTGCTTCCTTAGCCTCTTGTCTGACACAGTGCTTGCACATTTCCGGACATGGTCTTCGTGACAACGCATCTGCGTTACCGTGAGATTTGCCACTGCGATGTTCAATTACGAAGTCGAATTCCTGTAGTAGCTCAATCCACCTTGCTACTTGTCCTTCCGGGTTTTTAAACTGTAATAGCCACTTCAGTGCAGCATGGTCAGTTCGCAGATGAAATTTTCGTCCCAATAAGTACTTGCTAAAATGTTGCAACGTTTTGACTATTGCAAGCAGTTCTCTCCTTGTGACGCAGTAGTTCCTTTCCGGTTTTGACAACGATTTACTGAAGTAGGCTATCACAACCTCCTGATCTCCTTTTCGCTGTGACAAAACGCCACCGATTCCTGTATTACTTGCGTCTGTGTCCACGATGAACTCGTTCTCCGTGTCAGGGTAGCCCAGAATGGGTGTATTACACAAACGTTCCTTTAACTCTTGGAAAGCACTTTCACAGTTTGTATCCCAGCGGAACTGCGACTTTTCCTCAGTCAGTTTGTGTAGAGGTTTCGCAATGTCCGAAAAATTCTTTACAAACCGACGATAGTAGGAGCACAAGCCCAAGAATGCTCTAACTTGCGTCTTATCTTTTGGAACTGGCCAGTCTTTGACAGCAACTACCTTCTCTGGATCGGTTTCGACACCCTTCTCAGAAACTACATGTCCCAAAAAACTTACTTGGTGTTTGAAAAATGAGCACTTCTTCGGACTTAACTTTAAATTGGCTCCTTGAATTTTTGATAGCACACGTTCAAGGTTTTGAAGGTGTTCATCAAACGTACGGCCCACAATGATGATGTCATCCAAATAGACCAAGCAGGCATCTCCAATTAGGCCAGTAAGCACTAGTTCCATGAGTCTCTCAAACGTGGCAGGAGCATTGCACAGTCCAAATGGCATGACTTTAAACTGCCACAGACCCTTTCCCGTAGAAAATGCAGTCTTCTCTTTGTCCTTGGGGTCTATTTCCACTTGCCAGTAGCCACTTTTTAGGTCCAGGGTTGTAAACCATTTCATTCCGGTTAATGTATCCAGCGTGTCATCGATCCTTGGCAATGGGTAGCTGTCCTTCTTCGTGACATCATTCAGCCGTCGATAGTCAACACAGAAGCGCATACTGCCATCTTTCTTCTTCACCAGCACCACAGGAGAACACCACGGACTAGACGAAGGCTCTATTACGCCATCCTTCACCATTCCCTCAATCATGGTCTCCACTTCCTTCTCTCGTGCAACTGGTAGCCTCCTGGGTCGCTGACGAATTGGTAACTCATTGCCAGTATTAATCTTGTGCTGAACCAATCCAGTCTTACCTATGTCCGCGTCATTTGAAGAGAAAATGTCAGCGTACTGGAACAACATCTTCTTAGCCTTGTTTGTTTCCTCTTCAGATAAATCATTCCGACAGTCTTCCAAGAGCGTTGCCACGTTAAACTTCGGATTTTGAACGATATTGCCAGTACACTGATCATTGCACCGTCGCATCCAGGCTACTTCTTCGCAAGTACCCATTAATGTGCCCTTCTTAATCACTTGCTCCTTATCACTTGGGTTCAAAATGCGCACTGCTGATACATTGGTAGTTCTAACCAACGTTCGTGCCATCTTCCATGGGAAGTCACCGTCCAACCTTTCTATAAGAACGCATCTATTTTTCTGCCCAGCATTCTTCGGTAAAGTAACAGGGACGATTGTTTCCGTTTTAGGGGCAAGAACAATTTTCTTTAGGCAGAACACATTCCCAGCATTTGCACCTTCCATAAACACTTCTTCTGAACCGCACTTCAATACTCCTTGATTCACATCGATCTCACAACAATGCTTTCGCATAAAGTCCAAACCCAGGATGCAATCATCTACTATGTCGGCTATGATGACATTATGCCGATATAATCTGTTTCCAAGTTTCAGTTCCATCTCCTTCTCGCCTCGGACGGGTATGTGCTGACCAGTAGCTGTTACAAGTTGTATGCTATCACGGTCATAAATAGAGTCCCCAAGAACACGACGTGCCACCTGAGAATTCACGACCGTGCGAGAAGCTCCAGTATCTAGTGTCAGCCTACAAGGTCTTCTGTTGACTTCGCCTTTGATGATCAGGCTGTTCCCATCATGGGCTTGCGAGATCGAAATCCTTGGGGCTCTTTTCCCACCAGCCAGCACCCGCCCCGCAGTCCTGGCTTTCTCTAGTTTCCCTGCTGCTCCTCGGTGGTGGAATCCACCACCCTTACTCTATCGCTCTGACTCTTTTCACGCCAGGAGGTTCCCTTTGGGCAATTTGCTCGGAGATGGCCCTTTTCCCCGCAAATGTAGCATCTAGGCGAACCACCATCTCTTCGACCCTCGCTGCGTTTCGCGCATCCCACCTGGAAGTGACCCTTTTCCCCGCAGAGATGACATGTAGGCAACACAACCTCCCGGATACGGTGAGCCCGATGGTCCTGTCTGACTGCCTCCACTTCTAAGGCATGGGCCAAGGCGTCTTTTAGAGTATTGTGGTGCCCAAGTCTCACAGCGGCTCTGACTTCCAAGTCGCGAATTCCATCGACGAACGCCTGAACCAGATTTCCATCGATTTGCGCAGGTTTGGACTGATAGGCTTTCCGAACCAACTTTTCAACATCTACAGCCCACTGCTGTAGAGTCTCGGCACTACGCTGTACCCGGTCCTTCAGCTGAGCACGAAACACGTATTCCAGGTGTGCGTCGCCATATCTCGAATCCAACGCTTCAAGTAGCTGGTCGTAGGTCATGTCTTTACCGAGGGCTTCCAGCACTGATAAAGCCTGGTCGCGGAGGGACAAGGTGAGTGCTGTCATGGCTTGACTTTTGTCCCATCCATTCGTCTTCATGAAGGCTTCAAACTGGATCCTGTAAGCCGACCATGAGGAGGTTCCATCAAAAGGTGGCACTTTAAACCCATGTAGTGAGGTGGTCATGGGAGCAGCAACCACCGGAGCCACAATTCCGTTTCCTGCCTTTATATCGCCTAATGCCTTTGTAACGTTGGCAATCTGTTCTTCGGCTTTGGAGATACGACTCTCGTGCTGTTCCACCTGCTCCTTCATCACCCCAAGCTGTTTGCCAAGAGTGCCATGTAGGTCTTTTATGAGGAGCATCTGTTCCTCTTGGCGGCGTGCCTGCTCCTCTTCCCGGCGTGCCTGTTCCTCCTTGTCCTGCTGCAGCTGCTCCCGCAGAAGGCGTGTCTGCTCCTCCTGACGGCGAGCTTGCTCTTCCTCACGACGTGCCTGCTCCTCTTTATCCTGCTGCCGCTGCACCTGCAGTTGACGTGATTGTTCTTGAAGCATCGCCATTAAGGCTGATAGGTCAACTGCTGGTGTAGGACAGGTTCCAGATGGGCCAGCGACTGGGGCTATAGTCGTTTGCTGACTGCCCGAAGGCTGAGGTGGAGAATCAACAAACCGTCTCTGGTCCATTTCCTGCTGTCGCTGACTTCTGGTACGAATACCGTCAGTGTCCTCCTTAGGTAAAACTGGCATAATTTATCCCACTACTTCTGACACCAAATTGTTACGAGCTGGGGTTCGGGATAAATTAATCAACACCAATTTACCAATAAACAAACAAACACTTTAATTAAATACACGTAAACACAACAGAAATCACCACAACGTCACTATAGTTGTACACTACACTCAACAATATCGCACAATTAGTCACTTGTTAACTCACTTCGATCTTCACTTGTTCGCTTCCAACACAAGACTACTCTGCCTAGCCCTCACGACCGGTATTTATACACGCAATGAAGATTCCAGAGTCGAATGGTCGCGATAAGTCGATAAATATCGTGTAGGTACCTAACCGCCTATTGTTTCCGGGCGTTGACCCGTGACCTTGGCCTTGAACGGTTATTATTTGCGCGCGGTGCAGTCGGGTACATTCTTTTATGTTTCGACGTGCTTCTATGACGGATCTAGAACCTTCGTGGCCTATCCACGTTTTTCTATTAGTTACTCGGCGTAACAATACATTGCTTTTGCACAGCACAACGATAACGGCAAATGTTTCTGTGTGAGTAAGTTGTACGGTGCATGGTAAATGCGCGCTGTGTCTGATGAAATAAGCTTTATAATTGATTGTGTTGTACGTTCTGATTTATGAAATGCGCGTGTTTGCGCGACTGTGTATCTGTGTGTTTTACTCAACTGCGTAGCGAGTAGTAGGGATAAACTGGAGACACTAGTTTCCGATACATTTTCTATACTACCGGGCATATTTCCTTATTTTTTATATCCTGTGCGTTCAAGCAATCGCGCGAGGTGCGTACCGTCACATGCGGTTTCACAATTTGACGGTTTCACTTCGATAGATTATAATCTACCGAAAAATAATTCGTTAAATAATTGTAAGCAGTAAGTTGAGTTCACAATCTATCGGCAGATTACAATCTCGCGAGATAGATTATAATCTAACTAACGGTATTTACAATTTAAAGATGAAATATACAAAACTCGGTACTAAAACTTGTGATAAATCTTTACAGCTTTTGTTAAATCGTTATTGTAGCAGATGGTAGTCATACAGGATTAATTTTCAAGATATAGGTATGTTAAACGAGCCCACCGTCATCGGCGGCTGCAAATTAAATTTCAAATGAGCCGGCAAATAAAGGAGGGAATACAAACAATTGTCTTTGATCGTCTTCGTTAAGAGGGGACTCTAGTCCTAAGGAATTTGAAAAATAGGTATTTGAAGATACTATTGCCGTCGCGCTGCACCTCCATTCTCTTCCTGTACAGTGCGAAAAAGGACAACTGCAGCTTAGGATGATTTTACCTACAAAAACCTTGACCAAAAGACGTTTCGTATTCTGCTGTTCTTCTTCAAAAGTGGATTGATCTAAACAATTTATATATCAAAATTTAGAGGAAAAGCATGCCTATGCTTCTATTATTTTATTTTTTGTTCAAAACTTTTCAACATTGTCTGATAGTCGCCTGAACATGACGGTAAAAACGGGCTTTTTCGAGTTTTTGAATTCTCATAATTTCTTGTGAATTTTTTTTTTGGAAAAAATGAAATAATAGGGTAGAAATAATGTGAATTAGATCTAGAGTTTTTGGAAAAATATCATTGCTTTAGAGCCATTATCTACGAAGAAAATAGCAGAATGCGTTTGTATGGAGAAAGGCTTAATAGAGTACCCTCTTAAGTAGCTGGAAATGTTACAGATAAAATCACAGTGAAGAAATAATTAGATAATTAGGTATTTTTGTATGCGTATTTTATATTTAAATGAAAATTCGAGTCAGTGGTCTTTCAGTAAACAATCAGCCATGTCAGGACCCTACGAGCTGCTGGCGAGGGACGATTAGTTTTCGCATTCGATAGTTATATCAACCAATATACTGCGCAGTAGTAAAATAAATGCAACATTTCTTCCCCTCACTCTTGATTCGATTAAAACTATCATTGAAATACCTAGAGTACCTAAAGTTATTATAATTTCATATAGCCTCTAAAGCCTCTAAATTAGTTACGACTTGTTCGTCAAATGGCGATTTACACTAGCTTTTTTCAGATTTTAGCTATTTTTTTTTGACGTCTATGCGCTCGACCGTGACGCTTCGAGGCTGGGCGCGAAATTAATTTTTTTCTTGGTTCTTCGCAATTTTTTCGGCTATTACGCATTCTGGGTATATGGCAGTAGAAATTGCGACATCAGCAATAACTTATTTACAATTGAGTATTGATGAATAACTCTTTGTTACCTTCAATCGACATTCTTTTTCCTTTTATGATATACATAATGCTTGTATGCTTACTACTTAGAAAGTAAGGTGTAGTTAAACTTTACCAACTAAATGTACCTAAAAACCTGAAACAGATATATATTCATTTCAGATTGGATGCTTTCTTTGCATTATTGGATCAGTGATATTCGTGATACATTCACCGAAATCAGAAGAGGTCTCAACTTTCAATGAGTTGGTAGAGAAACTGTTTGACTACGTTTTTATAACATACGTAGGAACAGTATTTTTCATGAGTTTAATTATAAAATTAGTTTTTGTGCCCAGGTTTGGAAACACAAACATTGCAGTGTACTTGTTACTTTGTTCATCTATTGGTAGTCTTACTGTGGTATTTTGTAAAGGAGTTGCTTTAGGTGTAAGAGAAAGTTTTTCAGGAAAAGTAAACAATTTTTCGCATTATATTTTTTGGCTGTTATTTGCTACTGCGGCTATATGTATTTTGATTCAGATGAATTATTTAAACAAGTCGCTAGATATATTTAATACAAGTGTTGTTACTCCTGTGTACTATGTCATGTTTACCGTACTAGTCATAATTGCATCGGGTATTCTTTTTAAGGAATGGGATCATATGGATACCTCCGATATAATAGGCTGTGTGTGTGGTTTCCTCGTTGTAATGATAGCAGTTTTTATGTTAAATGCATTCAAGGATTTTCAAATATCATTAAAAGACTTAAATCTGAACACACGAAGCAGAAGAAGTACAATTAATTAATACAATATTGAAGCAAGAGAACCTAACGACTTGATGTATTAAGCTCCCACATGAGGCAGGTGTAGCATGAATTATGCGATTTGTGCTGAAGTAGATAAGTAGAATGTTTTAAGGAATAGATAGATAATTCTATTTTTTTTTAAGTTTTTTTTTAATCTGAAATAGTAACTTTATAGGCAGTTTGCGCCCAGAATTAGACGTTAATTTGTCGCAAAACTAGAATTAGTCGGATCTTAGTTTAAAAGTTATTGAATAAAACCATTTTTGTCCACACAGTCACCATCAAATAAATCGAGCAAACAGACTGTTCATAATTATCTGAGCAACTAGAGAATTTAAACCATATCTCAGCGATACAAAGAATGTTTTAGAATGAACACAACACACGGCAGCTGTCATTCTGACATGTATTTTATCTCATTGAGATAAAGTTTAATTTCTCTAGTTGCTCAGATATTTATGAACATTTTGTTCGCTCCGATATATTTGATGGTGACTGTACACTTGAGTGGAATAGTTTTTAGATTAGTTTAGTATTTGATAAAAATATTTTATTACATACCTAAGTTTACTTACATCTTACATGTTAGTTAAAGTAAGCAAATAAAAACATTTTTCACAAACATGGATGATGCCTGATGGTCATTGATCTAGTCATGGCTGTAAGCGTGTCTTCCGAGTGTTGTTGGTCCCCGGATTCGATTCATGATGTTTTTTTTTATATCTTACTGTGTAACTTACTGAAATCCAATATGAAGAGACCTTGGAAATTAATTATATATGTTTTTGTTATTAGATATCGACTGTGAACTGGCAACCGGTTCTATCTCAATTTTGACAACTTTACGGGTGAAGAAAAAACATGTTAGCATCATCATGGACAGCATCTCGTATGTTAAATAAAAATACGTAGTTTTGGCGCCAAATTTAAATGTATTTGTGTTAGGATTTCTTGCAATGATGTGGAATATTAAATAGTATAAAATGGCATTAAAAAGTGAAATCTTCAAAAAATTGAGATAGGACCGGTTGCCAGTTCACAGTCGATATACAGGGTGTTTGGTGCATCGTTTGCCAAATGGAAATTGCCGATAGAAGAGGTCATTAGCTATCTCTTGAGGCCCAATAACTAACTCCAGGTCACACCTGTTTTTTTATAAAAACTTATGAAACTTTATTTGGAAAAATTCCAGAACTCGGCATTAAAGCTTCAAATTAAAAAAACCTAATTAGTATAGCGTTTAAATTTCATGTTCATTTTGATGTCTACTCTTGTAAGGATCTGTGAAATTAAAAATTACTTGCTAATAACATCTGGTTCTTTTTTAAAAACCTCACGAAGTTTTTTGAAAATTAAAATTTAATTAAAACAACTTTAAATTGCTGTAAAAAAATAACTAAAAGCGATTGGGATCTTTGATTTCTTTTTTAATGTTCTCTAGTTTGTCTCCTTTCCAACGGTATATCATGTGCCAACTTTTATTGACTTCACTAATTCGCTAAATGTGTAATCGAGGTACATCAGACTGATATTCGCTATTACGGTAAGTAGCACTAGTTTTCGCATATTATGCTTTAAGGAGGTAGATAGTGTTATTTGACTCTTATGCAGTCTATTATCTCTTTCTTACATAGGGAACTAACTATCCTGGAACATGAAATAAAAAAATAATAAGAAAGTAGTAAGTAGTAGTAATGTCGCGTTGGCATGTCTGCATGCCAGCATGAATGGGTTCGCACGACCGTGGAAGTACTACCCTAAGAAAGATATAAGAGACTGCGCAAGAGTCAGATAACACTATCTACCTACTTATAGCATGTTATGCGAAAACTAGTGCTATTTACCGTAATATCGAATATCAGTCTGATGTGCCTCGATTACACATTTAGCGAATTAGTGAAGTTTTTAAAAGTTTTTTTTGGCATATGGCATACCGTTGGAAAGGGGACAAGCTAGAAAACTTTAAAAAAGAATTCGAAGATCCTAATCGCTTTTAGTTATTTTTTTTACAGCAATTTAGAGTTGAGTTTTAATAGATTTTTTATTTTTCAAAAACCTTAGCGAGGTTTTTAAAAAGGAACCAGATGTTATTAGCAAATAATTTTGAATTTTATAGAACCATACAAGAGTAGACATCAAAATGAAATTTAAACGCTATTCTAATTAGATTTTTTTTTAATTTGAAGCCTTAATACCGAGTTCTCGATTTTTTCCAAATAAAGTTTCAAAAGTTGTTATAAAAAACAGGTTAGTTATTGGGTCTCCAGAGATAGCTAATGACCTCTTCTATCGGCGATTTCCATTTGGCAAACGATGCACCAAACACCCTGTATATGTCCGCAATTTTGTACGTATTTAAAAATTCCGCCGGACGGACAACAATGTGATCCTATAAGGGTTCCTTTTTTTTTCTTTTTTTAAGTTACGGAACCCCTAAAATGTATTCCATTTTCGTAATTAGCACTTTATGATATCTAAATATTGACATCCGTATTATTTTGACATCATTTTAACATATTTTTTATCTGCGTCTATTATTTTATTTTTTTATTTTCACGCGAGTTGACTGGAGTTGCCTTGTAGGCCCATAGTATTATTATCTGAACTAATGTAAATTGTAACGTTGTCTTTGGATATTATGTTTTTAATTAAAAAAAATACAGATATTTAATACTATCTTTATTTTTTTTTAAATTCTTGTTAAACACGGGTTCACGATATAAAAAAAAATGTTATTTATGTGATTAGGTACTAAGTATGTAGGTTAGTTTTCACTCGTATGAGATTTGTAAGAAGTTATTTGACAGGTTTTTTATAATTTCACAAGATCTACGCAAATGTCTTGCTGATCTGGTTTGCTGGGTCGTTGAGCTCCCTGGTTGAGCTATACGATGACTGATGTGGGATATGCGTGCGGTCCATCAATTCAAAACTGCTATGACTCTTTCTTTAAAAGGTCTGTTTAGATTTTGCCCTCAATTATTGTAAAACTCGCATATTACTATTGTGTGATCTTTAAAAGCGACCATTATTCTCTAAGTTTGTTTCTGCATTTCTTCTCAGAAGTCCGTTTCACGTAATTAAAACCATAGCGATGTCGCAGCGACTTAATCGTTGAAACAGTTTTCTTAATCATATCCGTCGATCAGACCGATTTAGGCGTAGTCCTATTGAAAAATCGTGAAACCGTATTCACTCATTCGTTCGTTGGGCGAGAATTGTTCTAAAAGTTTGGCTTGACAGTATTCACATAACACTGGAAAACGTGTGCGTTACCCAGGCCAGATGTTGTCGAAAATGGTCATTTGAATCTTATAGATAATTAGTTTTGCGGCTTCTGTAATTGTTGCGCACATTTTTAAATTTGTTGCGCTTATAGTTTTTTAATTATTTCACAAAACCATTTCCTGCTGGGGTAACGTTACCCCAGCAGGAAATGTTTTTGTGAAATAATAAAAAAACTATAAGCGCAACAAATTTAAAAATGTGCGCAACAATTACAGAAGCCGCAAAACTAATTATCTATAAGATTCAAATGACCATTTTCGACAACATCTGGCCTGGGTAACGGACACCTGGAAAACAGTTTAAACGATATCGATCCGATTATTGACACTGTGATTACTGCCTAGTATTGATTATCGATGGTTTGGTTGTCGAATCGAAAATGGTGTAACGATGACCAATATTATATAAACCTTGTCCATTATGTGAACCGTTTTTTGACAGATGGAACTAGTGATTGCAGGAACTTAATATTGCGATTATCGATCCGATTATTGACACTGTGATTACTGTCTAGTATTGATTATAGATGGTTTGGTTGTCGAATCGAAAATGGTGCAACGATGACCAATAATAAATAAATATATATAATATTCATCTGATTGTATTCATTTTTATATAATATTCATTTTTCATCCATTTCTTTTCAAAAAAATTGTTTAATTTATATTTTATTTATATTAGATTGGATGCCATATTCCGATACTGATTTAATGTCATTGTTCAAAATGATTGCAGCGAATACATTCGATTGCATCACTAGACACGGTAGAATGTGGTAGATTGTAACACGGACGAGAAATTTTCGACGAGTTTTTTTCTCGTCCGTGGATTGTAACTAAATTTACAAACAATAATATTTTTTTTGGAAAATCCGTTACATTTATGGTATTATAACGTCTGCAAGGAATCATAATTAAAATAATTGAATAACATAAGGTAGATAATACATTTATTTTGTTACGCATTTCAAAGTTAACTTTTACGTAATCTGGAACACCTACGTGTGGTTGGTATGTGGTTCACATAATTGACAAAGTTTATGTCGTTGCGACATCGCTACGGTTTTAATTACGTGAATCGGGCTACAGATAGGAAATGCCGGCGCCTCATTGTTTAAAAAATAATTAAATCATCGACTTGTAAACAATGATGACTGTATGAATAGAATTAATCAAATTGAATCAAATGTTTTTATTTCAAAAGAAGCTTTAACTAGCGTTTATTAAACGTTATTGAATCTAGTTGCTCGAATCCAAAAAGTTGATCCTATGGAGAAGAATCCGGCAAGAAACTTCATGAACTAAGACACTCAAAAAACTACTTATATGAAAACACGGACGAGAAAAAAAAGAAGGACTCCGCGCCACGCGTATCAAAAGTGAAGCACTATAAGTATGACCGTTTGTACAAACATGCCTCACGCACACATTTACATCATAGGGTGCCGATCGGCCGCCATTACGCGGCACGACGGCGTCATTGTAGGTACTGTTTACGTCAAGTAATAAAATAAAATAATGCCTTCTTGGGTTGTGAAATGGTGTAAAAATAATTCTACATCCTAGAAAAAGAGTCAAGGAATAACATATCACAAGTAACACACTTATTTATTGTTGATTTATTGTGTTTTTATATATTTTAAAATCATTACTATTGGAACACAAAACCTCAAAAGACGTATGAGTGTTGTCGCAAAATAAATGGGTAATTTTCCCGAGAGATTGGGTAATCCATTTTTATGTATTCTTAGTAATATTTTTTTATGCAAGTATTGAATATGATTGTTTATAGATTTCCTAGTTTCCTACAGCGAATCAACCATGGAATAATGATTGGATTCAAACAATAAGAAACGGCAGAGATGATGAACATTGGATTCCGTCGAAAACAAGCATGATATATTATGTAGTATACGTTTTGATGCACACGATTTTTATACCACAATGGACTAAGTCGAGTCGTAACCTATGCAGTTCCAAAAAGAGTAAGATAATAAGGATTACTCTTCAACTAAGTGCATTGGTAGAGAATAAGGAATTTATTTATTTACCAACTTATACTTACAGTTTACACTACACATACAAGTTATCGGAATGTTGTAGGTAACAAATTTAACTTGCTTTATGACAAATTATGGAGAGGTCCACATTCATATACGGTCCACTTCATATCGCTTTATTGAAATAAATAAATAAACTGTCAATGTATTACAAAAAATGGGGAAATTCTCATTCCCCTGGTATCCCTCGCATCACGCACACATAGATCGGTACGATGCTTCACTTTCGATACGCGTGGCGCGGAGTCCTTCTTTTTTTTCTCGTCCGTGTATGAAAAATGTATTTTTTTAGGAACGTCTAAATTTTTTGCGATGTACAAAATAATTTACTAAGTCATTAATGATGATTTCATTACTTGGCTGTTTTGTTGAATCGCTATCAATTTTGGGAATAGCTAAGATTTTGGAGATTTTGGAAAATGGAATTTATTGGTGGTGGTGGTATGAAAGATTATAAAGTTAGTTTAATGTGTTACTAAGCACATAACTAAAAAAGCAATTAATTTAACATAAATAATGTGTTCTTGAGTTATACCTACTTATTTTCTGGATCATCTTACTACCAACTCTTTTTTTTTTATTAAATGTTTAGTTCACCAACCACTGTTAATATCCGATATCCTCCTCAAGAACATAAGTAATTCATCTCCATCACACATCGAATATGAACGGCGAATATAATACTTTTTATTCTATCTTAAATATTAAATAATACCACAATAATAATATGTTATGCACAAATAAATTTGTAGGTACTTTTGATTTTTCTTATAAAATAAAGAAAACACTTCAAAAACAGTTACTTTTACACCGTACACGGCTGCTAATTATGACTGTAGGGCAGTTCAATTTCAAGTGTTTAAATGTAAAAAAATAGTTTATGTATCTACAGCTTTTTACAGGCCATCACTGAAATGTTGTCACGTGACCACTTTTCGGCGTCAGCCACGCGGAAGCTGACAGGCCGGTTATTTTATGTGCTCATGGTACAAAATAACACGACCGTTCACTTTTCTTCTTAAGGCTAAAGCGTCGTGGTTGGGCGCGAAATTCAAAATGTTCTTGGTTTTTCGCAAAATTTTCGGCTATAAAACATGTTTGGTACATGGCAATAGAAATTGCGACATCAACAATAACTTATTCACAATTGAGTACTAAAACTTTTGCTTGAAAATCGTAATCATCAAAGATTTTGGGGTAAGATAGTGGATTCGGCCCAAAATGACAATTTACACCAAAATCTCCTACGATAGCGATTTTTAAGCAAAGATTTATGCTTAAAAATCGCTATCACGCTTCTATTCCATGCCTCCGGCGTTATGCCTTCGAGTAAGACGGAGTTAAATAGCCTCTGAAGGACTTTCAGTATCGGTGTTTCACCCGCTTTCAGAAGCTCTGTCGTTATTCCGTCGTTACCCGGCGCCTTGTTGTTTTTCAGCTGTTTCAGGGCCATCCTAATCTCGTACAGGCTGATGTCCGGGATATCTTCGGTAAAGTGTCGGTTTAATTTGGCTCGTGGGTCTTTTACCGAGCCAATGGTAGGTGAAGTTACCGAGGTATACAGCTGTCGGTAGAACTTCTCGACTTCTCTCAAAACCCCTGTCGTAGTCGACGCAACGCTGCCGTCCTCGGTCTTCAGCTTCATAATACAACTTTTCCCAATAGACGTAGTTCTAGTGAACACTTTGGAGCCCTTGTTTCGCTCAATCGTTTCTCTAACACTATTCGTATTAAAGGTGCGAATATCGCGGCGCAAGGACTTCCGTATCTGTCTATTGAGCAGCCGGTATGCTTCAGCATCACCAGAAGATTCATGGTGCGTCTTTCTGCCATGAGGTTATGAGTATGATCGGATAACTTTTTTGGTCTACCTTTACGGCTGGTCTTAAAAAACTTAGATCCAACCGTTTGGACAGTTTCTACGAAACTACCGTTTATTTCGTCCACAGAAACGCAATGCTCTAGGAACTCGAAGCGATTTTGGAGTTCGAGTTGAAAGCTCTCAGGGTTTTGGATATGAGCGGTAGAGGTAGAGATCGTAGACTTCATTAGACGAGACCTCTCAACTTTGAGATTTATATTCAATGTGCCTCTTACCATTCGGTGATCGCTACCGGTTTTCACCCTGTGGATCACAGAGACATCATTGAATATTTGTCTTTTATTGGTCATAATGAAGTCTTTCTCGTTCTTTGTGGAACCATCGGGGCTCATCCAGGTCCATTTTCTGTGATGCGCCTTTTTGAAAAAAGCGTTCATCATGAAGAGTCCCTCTTTTTCCATAAAGCCAGTCAGCTTCTGTCCCCTGGCGTTCCGTTGCCCATAACCAAATTGCCCAACTCTCAACTCACCGTCGCATTGCGTGCCCAGTTTCGCGTTAAAATCCCCCATCACAACAGTAAAGTGTGTTTTGGAGGTATGTATGGCCCTACTAATGTCCTCACTGGGAATATATATTATCCCTACAGGATATAAATGACATCGTTAAAACGTATACTAATTATTTGTTGTCATTATTTGATCTTCACGTGCCAATTAAAACGTGTTTAATAAAAGAACATTCATATCCATGGATAACGGATACTATAAAAACAATGATGAGGTTACGTGACAGTGCGTTGACTACATATAGAAGTACCAAATCAGAAACCAAAAAATAATATTACAAGAAGTTAAAATCCCTTGTAGTTAGCTCAATTCACAGCGAGAAAGTGGCGTTTTTCAACTATAATAATAACAATAAAATAAATAACCCAAGAGCGCTGTGGATAAATCTTAAAAATACACTGATACCATCTAAAAAAGGCCAATGTCAAGAACTTCCGGTCCATTTTACCGATCCTGATCACATAAACAATGAATTTCTCAAGGTCCCTGGTAGGGCAAATGCTACTATTTCCCTATTGACATATTTTGAATTTCACAGGTATAATGAAACTGTTTTTAAAATTGAACCTGTGGATCAGCAGGTTATTATGCGTCATTTCCAAAGCCTTAAATCGAATGCAGTAGGATACGATAACATCTCTCTCAAAATGTTGACTCTGGCTCTACCCTACATAATATCGGTCGTTACCCAGATCATGGACCAGTCAATAAAAACATCAACCTTCCCGGACATTTGGAAAGTTGCCACCGTTAAACCTTTAGCTAAAAAGCCACATCCGTCTCATACCTCAGATCTTCGACCCATCAGTATTCTGCCATGTCTCTCGAAAGTGCTTTTGAGAAAGTAGTATGCCAGCAATTAACTGATTATCTGGAGAAAAACTCTATCTTACCTACTCTGCAGTCAGGTTTTAGAAAGCGTCGTAGTACAGCAACGGCCCTCCTGGACGTGACAGATAACATATTGACAGCACAGGATAATGGGATGTGCACTCTGCTAGATTTTTCGTTGCTACGTTTGTCTTCTTCTTTCCAAACTGCGATACTACGGCCTTGATGAAACTGCGTTGAGATGGTTTGACAGCTACCTTAGTAACCGTAAACAATTTGTTGAATTACGAGTAGGTGATGGCAGTACCCGAATTTCCGGACTAGCTACCCTTAATAGGGGGTGCCGCAGGGTTCTGGGTTCCCTTTATCTTGGGCCCAATATTGTTTATGTTGTACTGCGCAGTCTTGGTAAAATGTCTACATACTTGCAGATACCATATTTATGCAGATGACACACAAATTTATATTTCTTTTAAACCAAGTATGTATGATACCGCTTTAGCAGATCTAAATAAAGATCTAAAAAGGGTTGCTGACTGGTCTGAAATAAACTGTCTGGTACTAAACCCGAACAAAACGAAATACATGCTTTTTGGTACAAAAAAGCAGTTAGAAGCGGTACCCTCTACTCTTAATATTTCTCTAATGGGGCAACAAATCGAAAGGGTGGATGAGGCCCGCAATTTTGGGTTATATGTAGACAGCCAACTCCGTTTCGAACGACATATAGGAGAATCCGTTAAGAACTGCTTCTACCGTTTAAAAATCCTTTATAGAATGAGACCATATCTATCAGAAGAACTACGAATAAAACTTGTAGAATCATTAGTCCTGTCAAAACTTAACTATACAGACACTGTTTATGGACCTCGTTTATTAAGTAAGACACATAGTCTCATTCAAAGAGTGCAAAACGTGTGTGCTCGTTTCTGTTTCTCTGTGCACTTCCGAAGCCACATTACCCCCTTTCTAAATCAAAACAAAATGCTTAAAATGAAATCACGTCGTAAATTGCATCTTGCGTGCCTTCTTTTTGGCGTTATTAAATTTAAGGAACCATCATACTTGTATGACAAGCTCAACTGGGTTTCTAGTCAAAGGGAATGCACGCGTAGGCAGTGCGCTCAGCAACTTTCCATTCCAGCTCACAGTACTACAGCATTTAGAGGTAGTTTTCGGTACGCAGCATCGAAGATTTGGAACAACTTGCCACCACGTATTAGACAACTTAATAACCTAATGACATTTAGGATACGATTGCGCCAACATCTTTTTGAGGCGCAGTCTAGATTAGGTAACGCAAACGTAAACATTTCTTTCATTTAATAATTACCGTAGATCTTTTAGTGCCCTATCTACCAAATCATCTACCTCCCTATCAGTCCATAAAAATAAATCAGTTTAATGTACCCAATAAATATATTTAGTTGTTATACCTATGTATTTATATTATATCTTTGCCATGCCATGCCAGCCACAATACACAAAATACTCTTACACTCCCACCAAATAAATACATACCTATACACATCCACACACACGCACGCACGCACACACACGCACACACACACACACACACACACACACACACACACACACACACACACACACACACACACACATATATTTATTATATTCATTATTTATATTCATTTTGTGAAACAAAAAATGCTGCATCCTAATTGACATCCGTGAAACACGCAGGTTCCAGATGAAACTCAGCGTCAAGTATACTTGACATATTAAGCTGATCTGGAAACCTATTTGGTCAGTATTTGAGACACATACCCTCACCAAAACAGAATTATGTAGTAGTTTATTTTAGTAAGATTTTTCATATTCTTCTCTTTTAATGGTTTTTAAATGTTAAGTGGTGTCTCATGGTTCTGAATCAAATAAATGTGTTTTCTTTCTTTCTTTCTCATACATACTCTCTACTTCATCATCTGGGTGTGTCGAGGTTTGTGCGTAGACCTGAATGACCTTCAAGGAATACCTCTTGGAGATTCTCAATATAAGGTACGCCACCCTGCTCGACACACTTTCGATGGTAATTATGTTGTTAATGAGGGACCTGCGGACGAGGAACCCGACACCACCTTGGGACTGATGATCGCCCTCCCGGTAATAGAAAAGGTTGTCAGATTTCAGGGTCATCGTGTCCTCGCCCTCTCTTCGGACTTCTGATAGACCCATGACATCCCAGTGCAACCCTTCTATTTCTTCCTCCAGCTCAACAATCTTTTCGTCTGCCCTCAGTGTGCGTGCGTTGTATGTTACCAGGGCCAGTTTTTGTTTGGAATGGTAGCCGGATCTCTGCCGGAGATTCTTAGCACCCCCTGCCCCGCCGTTACCGAGGCCGCTACCATAACCAGGAATAGTGGACTGGGGGCCGGTTATTTTGTTGGGTCGCCATTGAGGGGAAATTGCCAATACTCACCACGCTTGGCAGGCGGGTTGGTGAGCGCAGTATAGTGGTTGGTTCACAGAAGGGACGCTGCTGCCCATCCCTCTGTCTAAATTGCAATCTGTTCCTGCCCTGATAAAAAGATTTGCCAGTCAGCATGATAGTTTCGAGGCTGACTGCCCAGGGTGCGCCGGACGATCATTTATATATCATCACACTTGGAGGCTCTTTTTAACACACCCCATTTTTGAATGTATATTTCCCCATTATTCGAAAACAGTGCAACCGATATGGAAAACTATTTATTTGTTTAAAAGGGTATACTCCCCAGGTCATCCTATTGCCAACATACAACGCACGCACACTGAGTGCAGACGAAAAGATTGTTGAGCTGGAGGAAGAAATACAAGGGTTGCACTGGGATGTCATGGGTCTATCAGAAGTCCGAAGAGAGGGCGAGGATACGATGACCCTGAAATCTGACAACCTTTTCTATTACCGGGAGGGCGATCATCAGTCCCAAGGTGGTATCGGGTTCCTCGTCCGCAGGTCCCTCATTAACAACATAATTACCATCGAAAGTGTGTCGAGCAGGGTGGCGTACCTTATATTGAGAATCTCCAAGAGGTATTCCTTGAAGGTCATTCAGGTCTACGCACAAACCTCGACACACTCAGATGATGAAGTAGAGAGTATGTATGAGAAAGAAAGAAAGAAAACACATTTATTTGATTCAGAACCATGAGACACCACTTAACATTTAAAAACCATTAAAAGAGAAGAATATGAAAAATCTTACTAAAATAAACTACTACATAATTCTGTTTTGGTGAGGGTATGTGTCTCAAATACTGACCAAATAGGTTTCCAGATCAGCTTAATATGTCAAGTATACTTGACGCTGAGTTTCATCTGGAACCTGCGTGTTTCACGGATGTCAATTAGGATGCAGCATTTTTTGTTTCACACAGCGCTATATATATATATATGTGTGTGTGTGTGTGTGTGTGTGTGTGTGTGTGTGTGTGTGTGTGTGCGTGTGTGTGTGCGTGCGTGCGTGTGTGTGGATGTGTATAGGTATGTATTTATTTGGTGGTATTTTGTGTATTGTGGCTGGTATGGCATGGCAAAGATATAATATAAATACATAGATCTTTTAAAGACACATTTACAAGACGATTTTTACTTTTTTTTAAAACTAGGTGGCGCCGATATTTTCTTCCCTACGACTAGGGATGTGACTTTACGGTAAAAATATCGATTATTTGAAACACGATTTTTATTTCTCTCAAAAAAATCGATTAAATTTTTCTTAAGATAATAATCGATTAAAAAATCGTTTTTTTAAATAAGATTAACAAATAATCGATTTTTTATATAATAATAGTTTTTTTTAATAATACCGACGACGTCTGAGAAGAAATGTCGAAACAAACTCAGAGAACCATGGTCTTTTTTAAAGTCCAGACAATAGGCATGATGACTGATTTTCAAAAACTGATCTAAAATATTCTTATGTATATACTATTTCCGAAAAATATTTTTTTTCTGCAATTAAAAAAGGTTTTTGATACAAAAATGCGATTTTAATTCAATGTTTTTAAATTAGCGCGAAAACGGTCCCTGGTGTCATGGCGTCTGCTTATGACGTCACTTCTATGTTTTGACATCGTATACAATAGGAGATTAAGGCCGGGTGGTACTGCAAAGCCCACATAAAAATGTTTTTTTTAAGTAGTAAATAGTAAAATTAAAATCTGAGGAAATAAATTTTTATTGTTGAGTATATATTCTAGGGAACACATACAAGGGAAACACGATTTGATAAAGTTGGCTCGATAGAATAAATTCAGAAAGATACCTCTTTTTTTGTAATTTTATCTTCCATTTTCTATTTTATTCTTAAAATAATAAAACCGAAAATGATTTGACATCATGTTTTATTTACTAAAACAAAGTTCATAGATAGCTCGAGAGATTTTACCCGATAGATTTTCTTTATTACATTAAATTTTTAATCAATTATTCAAGTAACTTACGAGGCGAGACACTGACTGAGCCTGAGCCTCGCCGAATGGATCGTAAATTACCTACTTGAATAATCGGTTCTTCACTACTACGATGGACCCACATGAGAAATGCAATGGCATGTTTGCAGCCTCCTTGTGAGGCAACGCAGTCATGGCATTCTACCGATATAACTTCTTCCTTTACTTCGTCAACTCTTAACGTCACTGCATATAACTTCGCGTGGACCTTGTGTTCTGGGCAGATTTTTGATTTAACTATAAGTACATAGATTTCCATCGCGTTTTAACTGAACGTAGCTAATCGCGTCGTCCCCATAAGATGGCCTGGAGGATCTAAAACAAAGAAATCGATAGGAAAGCATATTTTATAAAATCAAAACATTATTAAAACTAAACATACGAAGCTGTGCTTTTTAAAAATGATTTTATTTTTTTAATTATAGTAGGTATAATACAAATAATAATAAATAATACTTACATTGTAGTTTTAACATTTCTAAATTCTGCTGAACAGAACTCTTTGTTTAATACCGGGAACTGTCCCAGCATTAACAAATCAATTCTGGGCAAATTAGAGCTGTTTGCCTTGGTAAACCCTTGTTCCATTACTTAATAAGTTCTTACACAAGTTGTAGGACAAAAGCTAAGTAATATACAATTAGGAAATACATAATAAACAATTTTAAGCGAGGAGATCGTCGAAATTCGTACGAAATTTACGTGACAGCGACAGTTCAACATAGATGTGACGTAATTGAATCTGATTGGTGTTCAACTGAACATGGCGGACTAGTGTATTTTGTAGTTTTATTTTATCAAATAAATTAATAATCCCGTCTTATAAATAAAAATAAATATTCTTTTCTAAACATATTTCAGTATATGAACATATTATTTTAGTAATTCTTGCTTACTGTCATCATGCCTATAGTAATATCATAGATATGTGAATTTTACAATTTAGGGCAAAATCAGAACAAGCCGTTTGAAGAAAGAGCCATAGCAGGTTTGAGTTGATCTGTCCTAACAGACGGCAAAGAAGTTTTTGCAAAGAACTTCAAAATTAAAATGAAGGCCAGCCCTTTTTCAACCGAATTAAAAAAAAGGAGTGTGTTTTTTTTTCTTTTTTTTTTCTATGTTTGTTACGCTATATCTCCATGAACTATTCCTGCTCCTGAAAACAAAAAGGCAACATTAGTAGGTACCCAAGGAAAATCAAATAAACTAAGCTAATCTAAGCTGCACTCCCCACTCCATAAAAAAACCTACTATATTTTCTAATATAAGGTATGGCATAACAAAACTCCAGAGTAGATTTCTGATTTCTGACTACTAACAAAGTCTCATTATTTTTTTTTTATTGCTACGTGTGCAGTTTTTTTGCTCTTTGTCCAAATTTCCGAAGTCACATCACGTCGATTTATCACAAAAAACATTACATCTGTCATCTTGAATCAAAAATTTGATGGTATATTCATAAACAGCACCTCCATCCTCCTCCTCCTCCGTACTTGTACCTACCGGTCACGGTGTAAGCGTGTTTTATGGTGCCAGTGTGGGTCAATATTCGAGAGGCTCGAAATTAATGTCTTTGAAAATTTCTCGAGAACGTGTGTATGTATTTTATTTTTAAGTGTTACTTTTAATACTTAAATAATCAACAAAAATGTTGCGTTAAACTATCATCGTAAAAAATTTATAATAAAAATTATATTTAAAAAAAACACATAAAATTGCCATTTTTTCACGTGTCGCCTCAGCACACGCGGTCTATATTTTGATGATATAAAAAAATCTTGACTTCATTTAGCTATTTGATGTTGAGTGCTGTAATTATACATAATCAATCTTCATATTCTTGACAACATGGCCAATACTCGCTAAGTAAATAAATAAAAAACTCATGTTAAAAAAATGTGCGTCATTGTCCTGCACTATGCTTGTTTTCAATATTAAGTCGAGTAAGAGACGGGTGGGGGGGAAACTCGTGGCTGTGCAAACAGACCCCCCCGCACGACAGCCGGGCGACGTGCTTTGGTGAAGATACATGCGCGCATTTTTTGCAGGTAAGACTTTGAAATTCATTCTCCAAAAAGTTTCATTGCAAACGTCATTTACATTTATTTATCCGTCAAATTATTTTGTTATTCTTTTCGTTTAACAAAAAACTATGAAGGTTTTGTGTACATACGCAATTATAAAACGTTTGTTGAAATAACACGTGCGCAAAACAAGTTTAAGCAAGATTTTTCCCGATTCATCATTTTTCTCAACATCATCTCATCATCGTCCTGGATTTGTACTGACAGGATAATGACGAACGTTGAGAAGAATGACATTATGTGGAATGATAATGACAAATGTTGAGGATAATGATAGGAGTTCGTAATTATGCATTTGTTTAAGGTCGAGTTTAATAATATAGACTATCATGGAGCTTAAGTACTACATTTTAATTATTGATACAAATCGTCTTATTGTTGATGATAGACGAATTTTGTATATATTGGAAGAGTTGAAAATTTGCAAGACAATGACGTAAAAGCAGAGTTTAAAAGAAAATTAAGCGTAAAATTTGATGAAATGGAAATCCATAAAAAGAGCTCGAGGAAACCTCTGAGCGCAATAAAATCAGAGACCAAGATGGAAGTCTCGTCAATGGGGAAGAATGCATATTAAAAAGATGGAAAGAATATTTTGAAGGATTGTTTGAAAGGGAGTTATTTGTCTACCACGGTGATGAATGAAACAGTAGAAAGTGAAGATAGTATTGGTATGGATGAAATTGTGAAAGCGTTGGATAGTATGAAATCGAGAAAAGCTGCAGGATATGATAGGATATCGACCGAAATGCTGAAGGCTGGACAAGGCGTGGTAGCTAGTCAACTGTACCGCCTTTTGAACTTGTGCTGGAGTAACGGGCTTGTACCAAAGGATTAGAGCAAAGCCGTTATTGTGCCACTCTACAAGGGAAAAGGGTCACAGCAAGACTGCAAAAATTACCGAGGCATTAGCCTTCTCAGTGTTGCCGGTAAATTGTATGCAAAAGTTTTGATCGAGAGAGTGGTGAAAGGAACAGAAGCAAGTCATACAAGCGGGATTTAGAAAGAGCATGGGATGTACGGATCAGGTCTTTTCCTTGCGATGCGTAGCCGAAAAATGTTTGGCCACTGGCCAAAAAGTCTACTGCGCGCTCGTAGATTAGGAAAAGGCCTACGATAGAGTGATTAGGAATGAATTGTGGTCAGCACTGTCCCTGTATGGGGTGAATGGCAGCCTGATTCAGGCACTGAAATCGGTCTTTGACGATTCCAGTACATGTGTCAGGATAAACGGGGCCTATACTGAATGGTTTGACATCAATAAGGGTGTTAGACAAGGATGTGTAGCGTCACCGTGGCTGTTCAACTTATTTATGGACAGTTGTCTGAAGGATTTGAAACTGAGTGAATGTGGTCTAAGAATGAATGAGTTGAGTTACTCGTCAAATGTCTCCTCTATGCCGATGATCAAGTTATCCTTGCTCCAACGGAGGGGGAGTTACAGAAGATGGTAACAATTATGGACGGTGCTTTTAAGAATAAGGGAATGAAAGTGAATGTATCCAAGACAAAAGTGATGGACTTCGAAAGGGAAGAAATTATGACAGCGTGCAATATTTTGATAGGTGGCGTAAGAGTAGAACAAGTGAAAGAGTTTGTATATCTGGGCTCTGTGTTTACTAGAGATGGAAACATGAGAGTGACATTGAAAGGAGAGTGAGTGCTGGTAACCAGGTGAAAGGGGCGCTACACACCTTCATGAATAGCCGAAAAGTGTCCGAAAGGGCACGGCTGGCTGTGATTGGGGGAGTGTTGGCGCCTACACTTATGTATGGTAGTGAAAGTTGGGTATATCTATATTGGGTAAATGGTTATATATTGGGTAACCTATCAGTATTTCTGAAATGGACGTAGATTAAATTTCGCGCGATACATCGGATTGTATCGCGCGCTTTTTTCTAGATTAAGTGAAGGCTGAGTCAAGACTATATATATTTTTAAGTATCTATAAGTTTATTAAGTTAAGAAGATGACACGTGCAGATATTCAATCTGCTATTAAAAAAGTTAGATATGAAGAGTCAAAGAAAAGAATACGGATTTTAAGACTTCTCATATCTTATAAGAAAAAACACAAGGCACAAACAAAAAAGTTACAGAGATTACAGAAGCTACTTAAAGATTCCCGACATACATACGTACATACATATTGTCACGCCTGTCTCCCATGGGGGTAGGCAGAGACTATAGATTTCCATTTGCTACGATCCTGGCACACTACTTTCGCTTCATCTACATTAATTAATCTCTTCATGCATGACCGTCGGTTTAGGGTGCTCGGAACCTGGCCTTTTTTAAGAACATCCGCAATTTGGTTGCGGTACGTTCGCCGAGGTCTTCCCCTTCCAACACGTCCATCCATACTCACCATATATACTTGTTTCGTCAATCTCCGTTCATCCATTCTCTCCACATGACCAAACCATCTTAACATACCTTTCTCAATCCTTGTTACTACATCTTCTTTCACTCCACAACGCTCCCTTATCACACTGTTTCTAACTCTATCTTTTAGCGTAACACCACACATACTTCTCAAAGCTCTCATCTCTACAGCATTTATTCTGCTTTCATGTTCCTTCTGCCATACCCAACTTTCGCTACCATACATTAGTGTCGGCGCCAACACTCCCCCAATCACAGCCAGCTGTGCCTTTTCGGACACTTTCCGACTATTCATGAAGGTGTGTAGCGCCCCATTCACCTGGTTACCAGCACTCACTCTCCTTTCAATGTCACACTCATGTTTACCATCTCTAGTAAACATAGAGCCCAGATACACAAACTCTTTCACTTGTTCTACTCTTACGCCACCTATCAAAATATTGCACGCTGTCATAACTTCATCCCTTTCAAAGACCATCACTTTTGTCTTGCTTACATTCACTTTCATTCCCTTACTCCTAAAAGCACCGTCCATAATTGTTACCATCTTCTGTAACTCCCCCTCCGTTGGAGCAAGGATAACTTGATCATCGGCATAGAGGAGACATTTGACGAGTATCTCATTCATCCTTAAACCACATTCACTCAGTTTCAAATCCTTCAGACAACTGTCCATGAATAAGTTGAACAGCCACGGTGACGCTACACATCCTTGTCTAACACCCTTATTATGTCAAACCATTCAGTATAGGCCCCGTTTATCCTGACACATGCACTGGAACCCTCATAGAGCGATTTCAGTGCCCGAATCAGGCTGCCATTCACCCCATACATGGACAGTGCTGACCACAATTCATTCCTAATCACTCTATCGTAGGCCTTTTCCAAATCTACGAATGCGCAATAGACTTTTTGGCCATTGGCCAAACATTTTTCGGCTATGCATCGCAAGGAAAAAACCTGATCCGTACATCCCATGCTCTTTCTAAATCCCGCTTGCACATCCCATATTTTGTCCTTTTCCGACTCCCGATTCCCGACAGATGAATAAAATTAACTTCTTGGGTACAGAATCATTTATAATTTAAATTTTATTTTATTCATTTAAATTCATGAGCATTATCATTGTCCTCAACATATCGTCATTTTCCTAAGTTTGAAAATCATTTTTCTCACATTAAATTATTATCCTCAACAATAGTTTTAAAAAAAATATTAATATCTCTTTAAATTCTTGTTTATCGGCAGGCAAACTAATAAAAAACCTGTTATCTGAACATGCCTATTAATACTATTAAACAATATGAGCGATGCACGCAGGTTTTCAAGAATCCACAAAATTTACTCAAAAATAATAGTTTCTGAAGATTCACCCGTGTACGGAGTGTATTTAAAAAGTGCTTTAAATTTACGAGTAGCTCGCAAAATGTAGGTATGCCACGGAGAGCATACTCGCATACCAGCCCATGGGATCTGTAACCCCACGGTCTCTAATGAAAGACCCAAACCCAGAACCACCCCAAGACTTAAGAGAGTGGCTTCTAAATCACCGCGAAGTCAACAACAAAGTAACAATTTTAGCGAATAAGTTATTTTTGATTGAACATTATTGTAAATACTGCAGTGATAGCCTAGTGATATGACCATTGGACTGCCAAGTCAAAGGTCTCGAGTTCGAATCCAAGGCACGCACCTCTGACTTTTCGAAGTTATGTGCGTATTCATAATTACCTAATTATCACGCGCTTAAACGGTGAAGGAAAACATCGTGAGGAAACCTGCATGCCTGAGAGATTTTCTTGACGGCATGTGAAGTCTGCCAACCCGCAGTAGGCTAGCGTGGCGGACTATAGCCTAATCCCTCTCGTATTGAGAGGAGATCCGTGCCCAGCAGTGCGACAATGTATAATGGGTTGATGATGATGACGATTATTGTAAATAGCTACTTAGTTGATTCCAATTTTATTACGCCTTACGGTCAATGTACTGATACAATGTAACCTGCCGTACCTACAAGGGGGCGAGTCGAACGAGCGCACAGCTGATGTGTAAGTACTTAAACACGCCCGCTTCGCCGCGCGCTGGCGAGTTAGCCATGAAAATCTGTTTCAAAGTAGACAGCGTTCGTTAACGATAACTTTATTTTTATGTACTAGGACATATCAAAATAAAAAATTGATGTTTAATGAAATTCGTTTAAGTTTAATTCGTCAGTTTGCGCATTGAATAAAAGGTGATCCTGTATACGGTATCGCATGTCTCAAATATATTTTTTTACGTCATTTTTTTTGTACTATAGATAATAATATCATTATTTTTAAATCTTTATCCGTAATCTACATCCATTACTGCCTAATTAGTCTAGTGGTCCTAAGCGCGACTGCTACGCTAGAGTTCCTGGGTTCGATCCCCGGGTCGAGCAAAGTGTTATTGGGTTTTTCTATGAAATTCCCAGTACCCGCGAAATGTGGGTGTATATTGGTACACCTCTGCCTTACCTTTCGGGGAACACAGGCGTGATGGTATGTACATCTATTATACAAAAAATTACAACTATGTATTTATTTCTAAAACAAATTTCAATACTGGTACTTACTTTTATTTCGGAACGAAAAAGTATCAACTTTTTCGAGACCGAGTCCAACCAGAGTATACAACAGGGCACTCACCTTTTACGTAATATTTTTTTCGACAGCATGCGATACACCCGTGCCTCCGCCTCCGCGAGCGCGTTTGAGCGCGGAATGACGAACGGCGAGTAGAAATTGTATGGAGAAATTTGGGAGCGTTTCATATTTTTCTCATTTATTAAAAAAATATTCATTTGGCAAAAAAATTTTTAGCTATTCGTATAGAGGACTATATAAGCAACATTTTTCTATTATTTTTATGTTTAAATTTGCAGTGGATTTAGCTATACTGGTACCTACCTATTCAGACCCCATTTTTTTTCTTTTTTTTGCGATTAGTGTGATGGTGAAATCGTATTTCTGTGAAAATGTTGTATAGGGTTATACAATTTTTACGGAATCATTGTGGAGATGAATATATTATCTTTAATTTGAAACCAAGATATCCTCGGAGTTGTGCTCCTAATTCGTTAAAATGGTACCGGAAAAGCACTGATATTTGTAGAAAAATGTGATAGCGTCCTTAAGTCACATGGTTCCAAAACACTCAGTATTTGCATATTTGATTTGCAATTTTTCTTGTAAAAGTAAATACTCTTTCACCCATATTTTTCTTTTCTTTTTCGTATTTAAATTAATAGACGCGGCATGAGCTATGGCGATTTTCTGGTGCTCTGAAAGCTTTCCCATCGCGCGACAACCATCCAACTGCCGCGCGACAACCATCCAACTGCCGCGCGCTGACTGAACGGTCTAAGCGTGCTAAGTTTTATAACACTACGCGATATTAAGCAAGCAAGTAAAAGTATTATACCGCGCCGAGCTAAGCTCCAAACGTGTGCGTTACCCAGGCCAGATGTTGTCGAAAATGGTCATTTGAATCTTATAGATAATTAGTTTTGCGGCTTCTGTAATTGTTGCGCACATTTTTAAATTTGTTGCGCTTATAGTTTTTTAATTATTTCACAAAAACATTTCCTGCTGGAGTAACGTTACCCCAGCCAGACCTTTTTCTTTCTAATGGGAATATTTAAATAATTACTAGCTATAAAATTAGTTGTCTAGATGAAGTAAATGTTGTGCCTTATTTTGTATTTGTTCTTTCATCGGTTGCGAAGTTATTCAAGATTTTGCTGGGGTAACGTTTTTGGTTTTGCTAGATCTTTGAAATGGTTAAGCGGATTCTTATCATATTTTGTACATGGCTTCTTGGGAATTAGTTTAAATTTGTTCTGCAATAAAAAAACCAAAATAATACATAGCTTAAAGGTTATTTCATTAAATAGAAAAACACTTCAATTGGACCCAGCACTCTCAATAAGAGCTCTAAAGACTTACTTTAAACGTTATTTTAAAGCTTGTAACTGCCTTCAAATGTACGTGAAGTTTCATAAGTATCCTGTAAGTATTTAACAAGTTATGATGATATTGAGTTCTTCACGAGCACGGTCTTGATGCGCGCGGTGTTATTTGGCCACTGGATTGGATATATGAACTGAATGTTATGTCAATTATTAGTATTTTATTTCAGTTGTATATGAGTAAAATTTCAGCTCAGTACATTGGATAATTAATGAGATAATACGATTAAAGTCATTAGGAAGTGAATGACCGTGGTAACCCGACCAAGTTTAGGTGGTTACGAAAAAGCGAAAACGCAAAACATTATGGTACCTTCTAAAATATGTAGGATACTGTTACAAATTTAGTACAGACATGTACACAAGTTTAAAAAAAAACTACGTGATTATTTAATATTTTTTATTGACCGGTAATATAATCATTTCAATTGAACTTTTAAAGTATTATTAAACTTATACTTAAAAACAATCACAGATTAAAATTACAGATAGTAATTTTGCTTAGTTAGTTAGTTTTAGATAAGTACCTAACAACATGTACATATTAATAATAATTTTGCTACTATTTCTGTAGTTACATTATACAAGCTTACCTTGTTCGTGAATTCATCAAGCAGCCTGCACCATAACTGTGATCATCAATAGAAGCACTCCACATTAGCAGTAATTCGCCACACTTATTATTTTACATTAGCTCTCACGCACTCTATAAATATTTGCAAAAACAGGAAACGGAACTGCCGAAACGCATGCGCACTCTACAAGATGAATTATGTGATTACGGAGCATATTTAGTGCAATATGCAAACAATGCGCCCCTTCACCCCACCCCTTCCGCGTCCCACCGAAAGACATGTTATATCAGTGATTTTTGATAAGTTTGTGCAACTGGAAGAGAATAATAATGTTTTCATAGTAGGTACAGATATTATTATATTATTAATGTATTTAACAATGTACGCGTCTGTACCGAAATTGTAAGGTGTATTATACTAAACATTTCAAAAGATAGTATAATGTTCTGCATTTTCGCTTTTTCGTAACCACCTAAACTTGGTCGGGTTACCACGGTCATTCACTTCCTGATGACTTTAATCGTATTATCTCATTAATTATCCAATGTACTGAGCTGAAATTTTACTCATATACAACTGAAATAAAATACTAATAATTGACATAACATTCAGTTCATATATCCAATCCAGTGGCCAAATAACACCGCGCGCATCAAGACCGTGCTCGTGAAGAACTCAATATCATCATAACTTGTTAAATACTTACAGGATACTAATGAAACTTCACATACATTTGAAAGCAGTTACAAGCTTTAAAATAACGTTTAAAGTAAGTCTTTAGAGCTCTTATTGAGAGTGCTGGGACCAATTGAAGTGTTTTTCTATTTAATGAAATAACCTTTAAGCTATGTATTATTTTGGTTTTTTTATTGCAGAACAAATTTAAACTAATTCCCAAGAAGCCATGTACAAAATATGATAAGAATCCGCTTAACCATTTCAAAGATCTAGCAAAACCAAAAACGTTACCCCAGCAAAATCTTGAATAACTTCGCAACCGATGAAAGAACAGATACAAAATAAGGCACAACATTTACTTCATCTAGACAACTAATTTTATAGCTAGTAATTATTTAAATATTCCCATTAGAAAGAAAAAGGTCTGGCTGGGGTAACGTTACCCCAGCAGGAAATGTTTTTGTGAAATAATTAAAAAACTATAAGCGCAACAAATTTAAAAATGTGCGCAACAATTACAGAAGCCGCAAAACTAATTATCTATAAGATTCAAATGACCATTTTCGACAACATCTGGCCTGGGTAACGGACACGCTCCAAACCGCCCACGGTCGCGCGGCACAGGCCTGTCTGATTTTACCTGTTATAACTGTTACTTCTATGTATAGTATTGTGTACCTGTGTATATGTGTTTTTACCAAGTATATCCAAGATATATAATCCCTGAGACCCAAGACACCTACTTACACCTGCTATGAGAGTTTATGGAAGGCCTCCAGTTTAGGTACAGGTATAGTTTTTTGGTATTCATTTCGTCAATATTTAGACCCTTTCAGCATAACATAACATACAATCACGCCTGTATTCCCCAAAGGTTAGGCAGAGGTGTATCGTAGTGTGAGTCGTTTATTTTGAAGGATTTCTTTTATTATAACGATGATGCATTTTCATCATAATGTTATTGAGAAGAAGAAGTGAAAGGAAACGCAAGAGTCGAAGCAAGTGACAGTCTATAGTTTCTGCCTACCCCTGTTTAAAAAGGCTTGGGAGTATGTATGCATGTATTTACGTCCGTCAGGCTGGCCCAATCGATTTTGATGATGTGATTGGTATCAATCGAATGTACTCCTTATTACAAGCATATAACTTCCTTCATTTTCAATGTACCTCTCTAATAAAGAAGATACAGGCACTTATTACGCAGCTTATATCCTTACCCAAGGTCTAGTCTATTTTTGTACCACATTTCGTCAAAATCCAAACGGACTTTCATCCCCTATTGAATCCCCACACAGTTAGAAATTTCAAAAACCCTATATCAAATATTTATTTATTTCTTATCAAGTGCCTAAACACAAAGTTTCAGCGTTCATCTTCAAAAATGACAAACTCCCATACAATTTTTCATCCCTTACACCCTCTTTTTTTACAATAAATCGTAACTTATATCCTTTCCCGAGGTCTAATCTATATTTGTACCAAATTTCATCAAAATCGGTCCCGAGGTTGGGCTTCAAAGCGTGACTTTGAACTTCCATATTAACATTCATCCCTTATTTCATACCCACACAGGTCGAAATTTTAAAAACGCTGGAACAAATTTTTACTTCCCATCAAGTGCCTAAATTTAAAGTTTCATCGTTTTATCTTAACAATGACAAACTCCCATACAAATTTTCATCCCTTATGTTACAACAAAACGTAGCTTATATCCTTTCCCAAGGTTTAGTCTATTTGTGTACCAAATTTCATCAAATTCGGTTCCGGGGTTAAACATGAAAGCGTGACTTTGTTTGGACTTCTAAACGAACTTTCATCCCCTATTTCATTCCCACACAGGTCGAAATTTCAAAAACGCTAGAACAAATATTTATTCATTTCTTATCAAGTGCCTTAATATACAGTTTCAAGGTTTTATCTTGAAAAATGACGTATTCCCATACAAACTTTCACCCCCTATTTCAACCCTTTCATAAATATTTTTTGCAATAAAAGTTAGCCTATGTCCTTTCTCAAGTTTTAGTCTATCCCAGTACCAAATTTCATCAAAATCGGTTGAGTGGTTTAGGCGTGAAAGCGTAACAGACAGACAGAAAGACAGACAGACAGAGTTACTTTCGCATTTATAATATTAGTAGGGAAGTAGGGATTTTAAGAAATATGAGCACCTGAAATATTTTCAGCCTGGCCTCCTACAAAGTCAATATCTTTGTTAATATTACGTTATGCTGTCCAATATGGGATCGATCGGAGTAAGATATGAAGGTACATTGGTATAGTTCGAGTCGTGTACCAATAAGCCTCCTATTTAAAAAGGTAAATTTGAAAATTGAGTGACCATCGGTCTTGAGAAAATTTCAGGACATGTCATTTGTCAAATTAAACGTTTTTTTTTAAATTAGTTCCTGACGGAACAGGCTAAGGTCTGAGACCATTCTGCCTAGTCATCAGTTTGCATTTTTCTTGAATAGGGTATATCCAGTTCAATTCATCAGTATGTTCAAATTAAACAAGTTATTTATAATAAATTTTTTAGATTGGTCAAAATTACCAACATTACTTAGGTACATTTAGGTAAAAATATTTATACAATCATACTCAGCTCAAGGGGCCCCTTCAAGAGGCCCGGAGGCACTGCCCTGTCTAGCCCTCCGTTAGGTACGCCACTGCTTACAAGTATTATACAGGGTGTTTGGTGCATCATTTATCGTTTTTTTACTGGATTTTAGTTTTGCAAGACTTCCAAAACAATCGTTGAAATGAATTCATTAATAAGATTCAAGATAATATTTATCTTGAAACTGACTTTGATGACTATCTCACAAATTAATGTTCCAGTCAAAATTACTTAGCAGTATATTTTATTTAGAGCAGTAGCTAGTAGCTCACATGTAACAAGATATTTGTACAGATTTTTTTTTTCAATATTATCAGATATCTAAATATAGGGTGGAAGGGACATTGACGCACAACTGCTTACTATGAATTCAGTACATGATTCTAGACACCCTTGCGTTGATGTTTCGTTGGTTATTAGAGAAAAAATTGCTTTTTCCTACAAAAGTGCAATACCTACATAGACAAATTGTATGGAACAGCTGTTTTTTTTAAATAACTGACAAAAAATTTCAAAGCACAGAATAGTGTCCAGGTCCTTATTCATGAACTAAATTCATAGTAAGCAGTTGTGCGTAGATGTCCCTTCCACCCTGTATAATGGTTGTATCAATGGCCTATGTGTATGTACCTATTTAAAAATGCTATAGTAAGCTAAAATCTTCTAAAAATTTTTTTATTAAACCAACAAGTGTGAAACACTTGCATGTTTAGTAAAATGTTAGTTTAGCAGGCAACCTAATAATTTTACATACACTTAATTAATATGATGATAGACTATAATATATTCCATACTATACCTCAACAATAAAAATGCTTTAACATAAGGAATGTACTTAATGTCCATACAATTGTCACAAATACACTGTCACTGTGTGATAAATGAATGTTCTGCAAATAGGGCAAGTGCGCTGATATCCATATAAGCGCCTGCAACAATCCATGCACAAACATACATGGCGACATGGGAGGGTAAGTACACATTTTTGTCTTTCTTGACATATTACACATAATGAATCAACAGAGTTTGTCACATCATTCGTATCAGCAGAACTAGTTTCCCCGGTATGTAATTCTTGCCGACCTGTCATTTGTGATATCATACCAACTTCTGAGTTGGTGAAGTAATTGAAAATTGCATAGTAACAGTATAAAATATTTCTTATTAGAGACCAATAAGCTATGCCAATCTGAATCATTATTGTTTCTCTAAAATGTACACATAATCGTACTATTACTATGGTACTTGTGATTCCCATAAATGATTGTAAAGGCACTTCTGTTAAATAGTTAGTGAATTTTAATAATGTCATATAGATGTCAACAGTTATATTCACCATAATAAAGCCTATATGCTTGAATACCGCCTTTATCAACTGTGGAAGGTGTACTGGAACAAATGTCACTATAAGCCACACTGTATCTCCCATAAATATAATAGCATTCTTCAATAAAGTTAACACTTCGCTAAACATCACAGTAACTGCTTGTGTTAATAGAACAAGGACGGCTAACGCGGCATTTAATTTTAAAAAGAAATAGTTATAAATATTAACAATTCCATTCTGTATATAGATTAGTTGATTGATTACTGTGTCAATTATCCCAGTGGCAGACGATGGTATTTCTTCAGTAAATATCAATATATTGTCTTCGTACACTATTTCAAAAAATAAAACGAAACTTTTCAGTGTACTTATTAATGTTGATGAGATCCAAGTTACAGTTGAAATGATAAATTTTCCTGTAAGCGATGCCAAAAGTAAAATGGTTTGAAGCGTGACGGCAATTATACTGATAGTTTGAGCTACAAGTGAAATCATAATTATTTATATTTTCAATGCTTAGAAAAGTTTTCAGTTTTCACTGTTGAAAATTAAAAGTAAACAAAATATTATTTTTTTACAACAACCACAGAATACATATACCTGACAACAACGGACTACAGATAATAAAACCTCGCTGAGAGACTAGCTCTCCGGCTCAATTAGTTCAATGAATCTTCATTGTAAATCGATCTTTATTTTTGTGGAGACAAAGTAGAAAGTGCTTTATCATATTTACTTATCTAGCTCTTCGCATCAATCAGCTCAGTGGTTCTTCATTGTAAATTGATCTTTATTTTTATGGTGACAAAGTCGAAAATGCTTTGTCATATTTACAGACCTAGCTCTCCGTCTCAATTAGCTCAATGGATCTTCAATGTAAATTGATCTTTATTTTAATAGAGACAAAATAGGAAATGCTTTATCATATTTACATATCTAGCTCTCCTGATCAATTAGTTCAATGGATCTTCATTGTAAATTGATCTTTATTTTTATCAAGACAAAGTAGCAAATGCTTTGTCATATTTACATATCTAGCTCTCCGGATCAGTTAGCTCAATGGATCTTTAATGTAAATTGATCTTTATTTTAATGGAGACAAAGTAGGAAATGCTTTAGGATATCCACATATCTAGCTCTCCGGGTCAATTCGCTCAATGAATCTTCATTGTAAATCGATCTTTATTTTTATAGATACAAAGTAGAAAATGCTTAAGCATATTTACATATCTAGCTCGCTGATCGCTCACATGTTGTAATGAAAGGGTATGTAAGTATATCTCTCGTTCACCGAATAACTCATTGACTCAGGATTCAATTTGAGCTAAATGAGCTAAAAAGCTAAAAGAATGATATATCTCTTTTGATTGAAAGAGCTATGTCTCTCTTTTCTTTTCATTGAGCTATTTCTCGCATCTCTATTTTGCAGTGCATTCTCCAACAACCAACTCGGAACCACACCCCTTTTTTCATTCGTCAAATCATTCGACTTGAAATATTCGGTTTTAAAAATTCGAATCGTGTTAAGAATTGATTCGGATCAGTCGGTGTACACACGGCTACAGGTCCACCTATACAAAACCAGTTTAAGCTGATTTCGCATTGCACAGGCTTCTTATACAATACGAGGCCAGCGTAAACTGGTTTTGTATAGCTTGATGTGTAGCCGCGCGTACCAACTCAGGACTCAAATCTATGATTCGGCGCTCTGTTAGACTCAGGTGGTATCATCTCGCGACTAGCTCGAATTGTATTGTAACTCAATCCTAGATTAACTATTCAGTATGTTTCATAAGAAAGAAGAATTAATAAAAATAACAAGTTTAAAGGAGATGTCCACTTTTTGTATGGACGTTGGTTTTTTATTCAGAAATAAATTTAACCAGCATCAAACTGCACTCATATGAAAGCGACAAAAATACGGAACTTGGAACCACTGAAATAATATTTTTAGACCCCTCCATTTAAGAGAAAAATAATTAACAAATTAATGTTAGTACATAATATTTAGTTTGGACATGGTAACACAAAAAAAACCCCTACCATAGTCATCTGTCAGAAATGACATTGTCAAATTGTTCACACTGCACTCCGGACGCGTTCCACTTGGCGATCATAACGATCACGCTCACAACCGCAGTTGTTTCCGTTCCGTGTTTGTGAGCGTCACTGTCGTAAACCCAAGTAGAACGGAGTTTAGGATTTTCTCGTCATGAGTGACGTTTTCGCCGCGACCACAATGACCGCGGTCACCATGTGGAACAACTACAGGAGCATTTTGATCGTTGTGATCGCCAAGTGGAACGCGGCCATTGTCATACTCATGTAGATCAAATAGCGACTGACAGTGACAGTGACATGTCAAGTTTACTTTTATTGCGGTGCGTTCGCTACTACCCTTGATGTTTGGAAAGGTTTGTTCGTCTTATGTTTAAATTCACACTTATTTTAAAACGATTTTTCTCAAAATTGGAGGTCTATAAAAATGTATATTATAAATAGAACAGTTACTTTTTGGGATGTCTATCCTAAGGCATAGGTGTACTAAAGTGCACCCACACCTCACCAGTATCTTTAGGTCCCATGTTACAGGGGCTAGTCCACTGCCATTAACCGGGCACAAATCAAACTCGGAGCTGCTACTGAAAATTTCATAGAAAAAAAACCAAGACCTCTAGCGTAGCAGTTGCGCTTAGAAACACAAATTCAAATCTTTATTAAATTTTATTTATTTTTTAAACGAAACTAATGAGGCAGACAAAAAAGTATTTAAATAAATGATAATCGGAAAATCTATACTAATAACATAGTGTAATGAAATCTAATAGTGGGGCAACTCGCCGTCTAGACAGGTCAATGATGAGGTGGGTTGCGGGGCAGAGCGGCGTCCCCCCGACCCTTAGTCGCAGGCGTCCCGTCCGCCCGACATGTAGTGCGTGTCGGTACTGCGCTGCAATAGTGGCTCGCGCTAGCGCTAATTATAATTTATTTTACAATGCGTTCTACATGTGCAGTTTACGGTTGTTTGTCGGCATCGTATAGAAGTAATAATGAAAACTAGAGATTTCATCGATTTCCAAAGGATGAGAATCGGTAAGTGCCTACTAACCTATTATACCTAAACAAATATTATCTCTACTTAGTAAACAAAGTCGCTTTCCGCGACGCTGTGCGTTTACTTCTAAATTATTTTAGCCTTCCAATGGATTTTGATAACGTTTTAACTACCATTTAGAGAATTTGTAATAATTATATATAGGTACTTATACAGTATTAAAACTGGTTTCTTAATGTTGGTTTGTTTACAGGATAATAAATAAGTACCTACCTGAGTAAGATTTGGCGAATCTAAACGTATTTATTATCTATATATACTATATCAAAACTAATATATTAGGATACAATTATTTATTATTATTTACCTACCTATTTTTTATAATAATATTATAAGGCTGAAGATTTTGTTTATTTGTTTGATCGCACTAAAGTACTGGTTGGAATTGATTTTATTTTTGTATTGTATAGTCCATTTATCGAGAAAGGCTTTAGGCTATATAACATCACGATATGACCGATATAAGTGGAGCATAAGTGAGAAACGTTGCTAAAACGGGAAAAAAATATTCCTTTTGAGTGCTTCCGTTGCGTGCGCTGCGTAAACGGTTAAAGTTATGCAAAAATACTGTATGACGGAAATGTTCCGCTTTAAAAGTTCTAAAAAAAAGTCCGCGACAGCATAGGTCTATCTTTTAAGGTTGACTTATTAATAACCCTTTTTATGGTAATCGAATTTGTTCCAAAATAATGCATTATTTCCGAAGGTGTTTAGAAAATGAAAATGAATGAGAATTAAAATAGACTTAACTATTAATTTCCCACGCTTGTAGGGGAAAACATTGGAGAAAGCTAATATAATCACCTAAATTAAATTTTCACCACCGTGTGATTACTTCTCGTACTACGTTTGTATGTGAGGATGAAAATCAATTACCTATATTGTGAAATTTAACAACCGAAAATTAAAATTATCAAACAATAAATGTCTCTCTAATGAGATAAATAAACTGGAGATTTTAGCCCCCGTTTTATTTAATCACTTGGGCCTGTCGCGAAGAATAAACAATAAATCGTGAAGGTAATATCTTGCTAGAAATCAATACTACTACTATACTTTTGAACTTACAATCATTATCACATATAAATCACCTTTCAAACAAAAAAAAACTAAATCAAAATCGGTTCATCCGTTCGGGAGCTACGATGGCACAGACAGACACACACACACACACACACAGTAAAACGTCAAACTTATAACACCTCGTCATTTTTGAGTCGGGGGTTAAAAAGTAAAAGTAAGTCCTTGAAAAATATTTTTTTGTGACAACCCTAAGCTATTTTCAATGTCTAGACGATTGTCGGCATTTCGACCCCGACAAAGGAGTGCGCCCACTATAGATTTTATTACACTATGCTAATATTATCTATTCTTATACTAATCTATAGTATTATTTATATTATTTCATATATTATATATATTTTATTTTTATTATTATTAATTATCTACCATTTATTTTTTAACATATATTTTTTTTTTTTTTACAAACTATATAACAACATATAAATTAAAAAAAAATAGTCAACCACCGGTATCGGGAACAGGGTCCAAGCGGTACCGGTGGTCCGCTCCAAAGAGAGGAACCTCCTAACAATACGCACCGTATCTACGAGTACGAGTCGAGTACCGCTCTCTGTATCACGCCCTTAACCCAGCTGCCTAACGAGAGCCGGTGTGTCAGTCGAGGCTCTTGGCTATAAAACCATTGGCGGTCACAACTATCGGTACAATGACTGCCAAGTCAATATCCCACATGTCGACAATCTCATGAACCAAGTCAAGATATTTGATTTGCTTATCTTTCTCGGCTTTCACGAGATTCTCGTCATGCGGAACACTGACATCAATAATCATCTGGTCGATCTATTACCACTACATCAGGTTTATTGGCGACAATAGTCCTGTCAGTGATAATAGATCGGTCCCAGTGCAAAGTAACACGACCATTATCAAGAAATGGGTCGGGCACATACCTATAGTATGGTACCTCTGAGTCCACAAGAGAGTATTCAAGAGCAAGTTGCTGGTGGATAATCCTAGCTACTAGGTTATGTCTGTGCAAGTATTCACCATTTGGAAGACGAGAACACCCAGAAATAATATCGAGATCGATTCGCCTGGACGGTGACATGCCCGACAGATGTCAGCCGTACCGTCCTTTACAATATAAATATGTATTTCCGGTAGTTGTTCGTCATTACAACCTCGTCCATAATTGCACAGACAAACCCTTCGGTTTCCCCAAAGAGGTCCCCGAAGCGTAGCCAGCACACGGACGCCAGGAAATCTACATCGGGTCCATGAAGGGCCCGATAAAAGGTATCTGTCAGGATTCCGTGACAAAGTTTTTAAGTGGTCTGAATCTTCACGAAATATATACCAAAAAACTGTACCTAAACTGTACTAAATAGTACCTATGCTTAGATAAATAGTACCTCACGGGAAGGTATATAAAACACTTTTTTTTTTTGGCACGCCATCCTGACGGCAGGATGGCGTGACAAAGTTCGTATCGTCCAAACGCCTGAGAATTATTTTCTTGGATATTTATCAAAAAACTGTACCAAAATCATCATGCGAAAAAGAAAATATTAAGTATTAATTATTAGTTATAAAGTTACTACCTGACTTATGGAGCAGATGGGTAACTCCTGTTGTTAAGAACTGGGGTAGTGATCCAGACTCTAAGGTCAGTTGGAATTGGGATGCTAGGCAAGCGTGTGAGCTACGTAACCACCTTAGCCAAAAATTGTGCAACCCATCCGGACCGGGAGACTTCCAATTAGGTAACGGATGGGTTAGGAAATTAACATCAGTCCTCTGGACGTAACCATGGGGTTACGTCCAGAGGACTGATGTTAATTTCCTCCATTTCTGGTATATCCTCACACGCTCGCTCAATATCCCGCGTCCAGTGCCCCTCGGTGTGGTTGACGGGCACAGACCAGATATTTCGCCAGAAAGTATTCATAGCGTCGTTATCTGGGAAGTGCCGATCATCCAGGGTTTGGTCAGATCGTTCCCAAGTTCTATATACCCACCTTTGGTCGTTCTGGAACATGCGGTTCTGTGTATATCGTTCTATTCTCCGCCTGTACCTTCGAATACATCTTGCCCATGCATAAACTTTCTGCTTCAGGAAGTCAATACGCTCCATGACACGAGACATATAATCTTGAGGGCTGACATAATTATTATTAATATTATAAAGCTGGAGAGTTTGTTTGTTTGTTTACTTGAACGCGCTAATCTCAGGAACAACTGGTCCGATTTGAAAAATTATTTCAGTGTTATATAGGCCATTTATCGAGGAAGGCTATAGACTATATAATATCCTTACGCTAAGACCAATAGGAGCGGAGCACCAATGAAGAATGTATAAAAAACGGGGAAAAGTATTCCTGTTTAATGCTGTAAAGACGGGAAACCACGCGGGCGTAGCCGTGGGCGGAAAGCTAGTACCATATATATCTATAGTAATATTATAAAACTGAAGAGTTTGTTTGTTTACTTGAACGCACTAATCTCAGGAACTACGGGTCCGATTTGAAATATTATCAGTGTTAGATAGCCCATTTATCGACGAAAGCTATAGGCTATATATCATCACGCTAAGGCCAATAGGAGCGGAGCATCAATGAAAAATGTTGCAAAAACGGGAAAAATTTAAGAGGGGACTCTAGTCCTGGGGAATTTGAAAAATAGGTATTTGAAGAAACTATTGCCGTCGCGCTGCACCTCCATTCTCTTCCTGTACAGTCCGAAAAGGACAACTGCAGCTTAGGACGATTTTACCTACAAAAACCTTGACCAAAAGACGTTTCGTATTCTGCTGTTTTTTTCTTCAAGAGTGGTATGATCTAAACAATTTATATATCAAAATTTAGAGGAAAAGCATGTCTATGCTTCTATTATTTTATTTTTTGTTAAAAACTTTTCAAATTTGTCTGATAGTCGCCTGAACATGACGGTAAAAACTGACTTTTTTTCGAGTTTTTGAATTGTCATATTTTCTTGTGAAATTATTTTTTGGAAAAAATGAAATAATAGGGGCCTCCATTATTTCATTTTTTCCAAAAATGAATGAATTAGATCTAGATTTTTTGGAAAAATATCATTGCTCTAGAGTCATTATCTACGGAGAAAACAGCAGAATGCGTTTGTATGGAGAAAGGCTCACTAGAGTACCCTCTTAAATGCAGAAAAGCCGAGAAACCACGCGGGCGAAGCCGTGGGCCGAAAGCTAGTTATTAATTAATATTATTAATCTGAAGAGTTTGTTTATTCAGGAACTAATGGTCCGATTTGAAAAAATATTTCAGTGTTAGATAGCCCATTTATCGAGGAAGGCTATAGGATATATCTTTATGCTAAGACCAAAAGGAGCGGAGCATAAATGAAAAAATTTGAATGTAATCTTTCGCCGAAACCACTATTTTACACCAAAATATTCGATGATAACGATTTTTAAGTAAAAGTTTTAATCCTAAAACGTGAATAAGTTATTGTTGATGTCGCAATTTCCACTATACATTTACACATCAAGCTATGCAAACTAGTTTACGCTGGCTTCTTATTGTATGAGAAGCCTATACAATTCGAGATCAGCTTAAACTGGATTTGTACCAAAACTCCAAAAGTCTGTGCACACAGTCTTTTGGTACGTGCTTCCAGCAACACGGAAGGTACGTGGCTTGTGAGCGAGTCTAATAATATGAGAGTCTGTTGGCGGGGCGGGGGAAGAGGTTCTGTCGACCGCCGCGCCGCCGCCGCCGCTTGGATACGTTCAAGTGCGTTCGCGCGCAGATACTTACTCAAAATGAATGATGAATGAATGAAAGGCAAAAAAAAGGGCGGAAAGTTAGTATCCTATAAAAACTCATTTTTATAGCCGAAGCCGATTGGAAGTTGGCTGCAAGTGGTTTAGAAGTGGTAAATTTTAATAGAAAGAGTCGGTGTAAAGATAATTAGAGTCGTTTAAGTTTCACATTTTTAATTATTTTGTTTACTAATTTCGATATTTATGTATTAAAAGTTTAAAACACTTAATTAACCGATTTTATCAGTGAGGTAGTTAACAAAGAGCTGAGTACTGTTCCGGATCCAAATGATACAAATGATACAGTGTAATTGTTTCAATTTTTTGTAACACTTAAATGATTCGGATCAATGAGCCGACTCGGTAATGAGTTACACACCCCTAGTTTTTGTTCTTGTTCTACAGACTAGTCTATGCTACAGACTTACAGAGTGTTCTACTTATTTAGTGCGTATGTACCTAGCTAATTATTTATGTATTAAATATACAAAAACTAACTTGAGCACGTCTTTACTCTTTAATACAGGACTAAAGTAATTTGAATGTTTGTGTGACCAACCGGACTGTGTAAATTATTGTCAAATAAAAATATAGGGTCGGATTATGATGGTAAGTCGTGTAGGTTAGGACAAGAAATCGGTGGTTGTGATGTATTCGTTAGCATTTGCACTCTACGAGAGTTTGTAATGTTGTCCATGAGTGAAAGAATAATAATACTTTTTCCAGGAACCGCCTAATACTGGAACGGGCTCACCTGGTCTGATTGCTTCAGGACCTCTTATTCCTCCGACGATGCTTGGTGGCCTACCCCCGCCGATTCCTCCATCGGTTGGCATGCCTCCGGTGCCTGGAATGCCACCTAACATGACTGGCATGCCACCACCCATGGGGTTTCCGCCAATGATACCACCATTTTCTATGCCACCACCAGGCTTTCCAGCATTTAAACCAGTAAGCTAACTTAGTTACTTCTATGGCATTATTTAGTAGTTAGCAGTGATATGGGTGGAATGTTGACTATAATAATTAAAGTATGTATCAGCTATTAAGAACACTTAGTAAATAAATCATTTGATTTTTTTCTTATACATGTATAATGTTACTGTGGCTTTTCTGAAATGGACTGGCTGTACATAAATTCGAAAAGCTTTAGGAGATGAGCAAAAGGGAAAATGTCAGAAATGATGAGTTCTTCAGGGCACAGCTTGTACAAAATATTGATGGCACTGGTTTATTAACCCTGACATTGAGAACTTGCGCCTCTACAACTGACAGTGGCACTAATGCATAGAGCATTTTGTTCACATTTTATATATTGCCAAAAAGTATGTACCACTATATATTTGTTTATATTATTTCTAGCATATAATCAAACAATCATGTAAAATAAAATAAAATATTTATTTATAAATTTAGAACATTACAACAAATACAGGAAAAGATTTGATGAAACCTACCTGAGCAATTTTCTCATACAAGTTTTTCAATTCATACTAGATTAGCAGCTAGCTAATACCTTTACCCAGCTGTGGGTAAATAGATGGGTTATGGATATATTAATATGGACTTATAAATTTTATTTCTTTTGCAGGATATGAATGCACCAGCTCCGGATGTTGCCCCACTGGCTAATCAAAGCAGTCCCTGGTCTGAACATAAAGCTCCAGATGGGAGAACTTATTATTACAACTCTGTAACTAAACAAAGCCTTTGGGAGAAACCTGATGATTTGAAAACTGCAGCAGAAGTAAGTGTTACTATGTTATGTACCTATATATTTTCACTTCTGTTATTTTATAGTGGTGTTGCAGGTGATGATAGTTTTTCCGAGACCCCTAAGAATTCTATGTAGTCACCATCAAATATATCGGAGCGAACAGACTGTTCATAACCATCTGAGCAACTAGGGAAATTAAACGTTCTCTCAATGGGATAAAATACATGTCAGAATTACAGGTGCCGTGTGTAGTGTTCATTCTCAGACATACTTTGTGTCGCTGAGATATGGTTTAATTTGTCTAGTTGCTCAGAGAATTATGAACAGTCTGTTTGCTCCGATATATTTGATGGTGACTGTACATATCTTATGGGTTACTAAAATTTTGATAGGTAAATGTCATAAATCATAAAATGGTATATGCGCGAGAGACACGTCCAAACTTCTACAACTAACTTCTAAAATAAGAGAATGATAAAACAAAAAAATATATAATATGATTATATTACCATGTTAACTTCCAATGCAATGGTAAGGAGACCCTCCGTGCGCGAGTCTGACTCGCACTTGGCCGGTTTTTTGTTATTGTTACAGGGTTATCAACGTTATCATGTTTAGGTTCTCAATTTCTCTAATTCTTCAAATGCTAATATTATAATTATGTATTGCTGAAGAGTAGCGTTGATCAATTTGGATACCTTAAAAAAACGAATATTTAGAGTGTAACATAGGAATTTTCTAAAAAGTAAGTATCAAATATAATACTCAATACTCAAATAATAACCCGCGAAGGATGTTATTGAAAAAGGATTAAACAAAACTTGAAAAACTCCAGGCTAAAAGACTACAGTACCCAGTGCTCCTACTGGTTTTAAATTTACATGTTGAGACGTTTAGCTCCTAAATGAATATGGGGCTTGGACCCTCACTTCGGTGCGGTGGTCTCGTTGAGTTGAATCTTGTGCTACTCGATAGTGAACTCCTTTGGTATGCGATCGTTAATGGCTCGCTATATACCTATTGCGGTTTTGCTTTGAGGTATTCTGCTTCCTGATGGATGTATCGGTGGCAAGTCAAGCATAGTTTCCAGTTGTGTAGATGGAGTTGTTTTCATGCAGCCAGTGGTTGCTCGAACTGTCAGTCTTTGGAAGCGCTGTAATTTTTTAGCTGTTGAGCTGCCAAACAAACTATGAGCTATGTTCCTAATATACGAAACTACAGCGCCATACATGATGGGGGGTCGAATCATTGGTCTCTAGAGCCATACGATCATTTTAGGGGATAGGGCTACTGTTCTCAATCACATTCTAGCAGTGCAGGAGGCACTGCTAGAATGTGATGCAGTTTATGTTACTGTTGATATGTTTGGAACAAGTAGGATGGCAAGATCGCCTCTATAGTCGTGGCTAGCATTTAGTTTGGTGATGAGGTCATTGATCATGGTATGTTATTGTATGACTTGTTTCTTATCAACAGAAATTACTATCATCTTGTGTTTGGAAAGAATACACAACGGATGCAGGGCGTGTGTATTATCACAACATTGAAACTAAAGAGTCTAGTTGGATTATACCTAAAGAGCTTCAGGAAATCAAGGAAAAGATAGCGGCTGAAGAAGCTGCACAGTAAGAACTATATTTTATAACCAATTTTAACCAAAAAAATATAACTTTAATAGTTATTTTTAGAATTTTTGTACTAACCAATTTATGTATTTTTTTGTTTTGGTTTATGTACAAAACCGTATAAACTTCAGTTTTAGTTTTTATTTGGTTCGATTGTAAACTAAAAATTGTAAGCACCGTTAAACTGAACGGTACTTACAATTTTCCCGATATGATATGAATATTGGGTAACGCGTTATAGCAAAAGTAGCTTGGTCCTATCTTGAATATTAACCAATGAAAGTTATTGAAATTTTGCAGTAGCAATCTTATCATTAAAATTCGTAGTCGTAAAATTTAATTTCGATATAGGTACGGTAAAAAGTTACACAAGCTCAAAGGTTGGTAATTTTCAATTAAAATCTACCGATAATGTACCATTCCAGAACCATTTTGACTCTTGGGGTCCCCAGATAATATAATGAACCAGATAAAATAAACAATAAAGATTCTACTTAATAACTATATTATAACAGTAATGTCTTAAGGGGCTCGAACCTTTTTGTATGGAAGCTGGCATATCGAACAGCCGCACTTTTTGATTGTTTGTCGAAATCGCGGCGCACGATGAAATTGGTATGTATGGGTAGAGGACACATAAACGAACAAAAAATGTCAGTAACATGGTACCCTAAAGTGTCACGTTACCGAGATACTTGGAGGATTTGGATCGATATTGAGTACAACGATAATCATTTAACATAATTCATAGTCAGGTTGTATCCAAATAATCGTTCCCAGGTTGATTTATATTATTACTGTTTATTGGAAGAGAGTAGCTATTTACATACTACTAGGAGCACGAGAAAACTACAACTAAAAAAATATTAAAACACCGGAACATATTTAACTTACAAAAAAACTTCTTACAGTGTTGCAGGTTGGCAACACTGTAAGAAGTTTTTTTAAGCAAGCTTAAGTTTTCTCGTGCTCCTAGTAGTATGTAAAACAACTACTCTCTTCCAATGAACTAAAAAACTTTCTAGTTATATAAAAAATGAATATTTTAATATTATTTCAAGATAAATAATAATACATAAAGTGGCACAACTAAATCGTTTAAACTGGGTAAAAATGCGGGGCATTTATTTATTATTAAGAGACTGAGGTCCTTATTTTTTAAAGTAACTGGAGAAACCTCAAATTTGATAACTTAATTATTTTAATTACAATTATATTAAAATTTTCTATTAAATGGGCATAAATAAAAACTCTGAATGGCTACTGAGATTTTCATAGAAAACCCAATGATATAACCATATCATACCACTGCCGCACTGCAACTAACCTGCCTAATGTGAAATCGCTCTAAATAATAACTGTTAGCAATTAATGGGAAACATACACTTTAAAAATTAATTTCTACAGGGCAGCGCTTAATTCGGAAATGCCTCCTGGAGAAGTACCTCTGCCGTCGTCTCCATCTAATCTTACTGGAAGCTCAGCATTAGATGAGGCCATGGCTAAAACACTAGCATCTATTGATCCATCTCTTGCCAATTCCATACCAATACCCGAAGAAAGTAAGTGCAATTCAATTAGAATTTAATGTTATGTTAACTTTATTTTATTTAGTTTATTTGTCATTGTTTTAATTTAATTTCTGAACAATTTGTTATATTAGTATGTATCCTCGCATATTAATGCCAGTTTTTAGTTATTTGTAACAGGTGTACCTGTACCTGTAATTAAGTGACATTATGTGAAATTTAAGGCTTATTTGTTGGTAATCCTTATGTAAAAAAATATATGCATAAGTGAAACTCAAACATATTGATGGGTGAATGAACTATTGAAATCACATACTCATCAAGTAAGGCCTTTTTTTTAAGAAACTTTTTTTTGAGAACTTTATTAATCCATTTCAATTATTTTTTTACTATACGCACAATTTTTCATAACATAATATACCATCACGCTTGTTTTTCCTAAAGGGTTAGGAAGAGGTGTACTAATAATTCTACACCTACAGTATTCCGGTATGTTTAGTGTTCAGGTGTAACAAATTTCAAAAGCACTGTTATTTTTAATAAATTAAACACCAGTCAAGTACCCTGGATTTATTCTGGTTAATTTAATTCATTTTTTTTATGTAGGCCATTTATTAAAAAAATATATTTTTAAGGTAAACCTGAAGAGCTGTCTATGCCGCCACAAACTAATAATAATGAAAATGCAGAACATCTTCCAGAACTACAATATAAAGACAAGAAAGAGGCCATTGAAGCTTTTAAAGAACTTTTGAAGGATAGGGTAAGTAACTACCATGTGCATGTTTCAAAAATGGGGGAAAGCTTCAAAAGGTTCACGGTCTTTGGTTTGGGGATTAGACAGGACAGTGTAGGGTTTCTACCCACTAAAACCACCCCGGTGGCCACCATCAGCACACAGAGGGGGGCACTGTGTCCTCTTAATAAACATCCGTAAGGAGACTGGTAAGAGTCTCCCCTTACACATTTAACACCTAGGAGTAATTTGGGAGAAAATAAACAATTAATTTAGTAGAAATATTCAATGAAAAGCCTATTTTGGGACAAAAAAAACACTGCAAAGCCACGTGCGGTTAGGCCACTGAAACCACCGACGAGTTCAATGTCTTGGTGGGTTTGCAGTTTGCACCAAGGGTTGGTATTAATTAAGTCCTTACCGCTTCCTGTTCATAATGGATACTCTGACGTCGCGGGTACAGGAAACGGCTCCTTCTTGCATGATGTTTGCTGATGCTATTCTGGTGTCCTTGTCTTTTATTATCATCTTCCCGCAAGGTTATGGATAAGGATACGGTATGCCTATTTGCCAGCTTGAACGTTATAAAAAAATACTAATTCTTATAATTCTTAATCTTTTTCTATACTACAATATTATAAAGAGGTAAAATTTGAGAGGTTGCAGAGGGTAATCTCTGGATCTTATCTGGATTAATTTCGAAAATTCTTTCACAAATAGAAAGCTACGTTATTCCTGAGTGACATAGGCTAGGCTATATTATCCCGTATAATGAAAAGAACTTAAAGCTATATAAAAAGGAATGTTTTCCCTGGAATTATCGTAAAAAAGCTATACATATATAATGTTGTTTACCAACATTTAACCAGTGTTGTTTTATTTTAAAATATTAGGTTTACATATGAAATCAGCGTATTTGTATAAAAAAACGAACAAACGTTTTTTTATGTACCTATAATATATTAAACCAATCTAATTTAGTAACCATTATTATCTCTGCCCTTTTGCCACTAAAGGTAGTTCATTGATTCCATTTTTGAAAAACTATAATTATATAACAGACTACTCTGTTAGCATAAATAGCTTTTAAGTAGATATGACTTATAGATAAAAAGGGTAATTTAAAGCAGAATCACTTTTCAAATTTTATAACAAAATGTCGAGGTATCTACCAAACTATCATTGCATTATATGTATTAAAGGTAAATATTTCCATATGACCTTTTTTTTTCGATGTTAAGTAATGTAAGGACTAAGTAACCTTTCAACCTTTGTAGAATGTGCCATCAAATGCGACTTGGGAGCAGTGTGTGAAGATAATATCAAAAGATCCTCGTTACGCAACATTTAAAAAACTTAATGAGAAGAAACAAGCATTTAACGCATATAAAACTCAAAAGTTAAAAGATGAACGGGAGGAGCAAAGGTAAAGTAGGTTTGATCTTTGCTTATGCGTGCAAAATAACTGTGCGCGGCACATGTTTTTTGCAAGTAGTTATGCAGTGGTGAATTTACATATAAAAAAGCGTTATACAGACAAAGTCGCTTTCTTGATTGTTTTCCTTGCTTATTTCGATATTTATATATAAAACACTCGAGTGAGCTCGCGCAGCAGTTCTGAACGCCTTACTTTAGACGCGCACAGTTATTTCTAATGAGCTGTACAGTGTACAGCTTAACGGAGGAGTCTCGATGCACTTAGAATAATTAGCGAGCGCAGCTTAACCTTGCAGAACGAAGACCAGTGTAGTAATGACTAAGCCTATCCTCTTTAGATAATAATATTCAACTTTTAACCGACGATAACGGAGGAGGTTCTCAAGTCGACGCGTATATATATATATTTTTTTAAGTATAACCACGCATTATTTTTTAAAGAGTAGTCCGCTTTTTATAATTTTTTTTTATTGGAAAGGGTATAGTCGAAGTTGGTCCCATATAAATTGGAATCGAAAAAAATTCAGCCCTAAGGGTAAGGGTAAGAAAATAGGGGTGATTTATTGTTCAATCACAGATTTTAATACTCAGTTGTGTATTACAAATTAAAGTTAGGAAAATAAAATAATTACGCATGTAGTATAAATACTACATGCGTAATTATTTTATTTTCTACTAACGTAGATTATAGCCACAAAAAAATAAATGTATAAAATAAAAACTTAAAAAAAAATTAAACCGCCGAAAAAACTGAAAGCAATAAAATAACTTTTAACAAAATAAAACCGCGGTCAAAAAATTATAAAAAGAGTGTTATCTCAAACAGTTTTAATAATTGTGATTGTACTGATTCCTTTCAGACTGAAAACTAAGAAGAATAGAGAAACCTTAGAAGAATTCTTGTTGAGCTGTGACCGTGTAACATCATTAACAAAATATTACAAATGTGAGGAAATGTTCAACAATCTTGAGGTAATATATTTTACATGGACTAAACTTGTAATCATGTACGGGTTATTTTAAATTCGTCGGTAAAATATTATATAGCCTTGAGAATTACCGATATCTAATCACAATAAAATTGCAGAATGGAAAAGAAACAATACATCATGTTTTCGTTTTCAATGTGTTGTACACTGAGGCTGAGTTTTGACTTGCATTAGAGCCAGCTATGTATTATATGGTGTACTCCATATACAAGTTGGTTAATAAATAAAATACATTAAACTGTAGCATTAAACATTGTATGCAAGGCGTCAGCTGGTCGAATTATTGAAAATACTATTCAGTTTTATTAAGTTTATTTGATTAAAATAAAATATGACAGCACTGCCATGATACAAATCATGTGTTGATTTGTATCATGGCAAATCAACACATGTATTAGCACGAGTTATTTTGTTATGTGTTGATTATTCATTGATTTTCAGAAAAGGTATTATTGTGATATTTTACATACATACATACATACATATTGTCACGCCTGTCTCCCATCGGGGTAGGCAGAGACTATAGATTTCCACTTGCCACGATCCTGGAACACTACTTTTGCTTCATCTACATTCATTAATCTCTTCATGCATGACCGTCGGTTTAGGGTGCTCGGAACCTGGCCTTTTTTAAGAACATCCGCAATTTCGTTGCGGAACGTTCGCCGAGGTCGTCCCCTTCCAACTCGTCCATCCGCACTCGCCATATATATACTTGTTTCGTCAATCTCCGTTCATCCATTCTCTCTACATGACCAAACCATCTTAAAATACCTTTCTCAATTCTTGCCACTACATCCTCTTTCACTCCACAACGCTCCCTTATCACACTGTTTCTCACTCTGTCTTTCAACGTAACACCACACATACTTCTCAAAGCTCTCATCTCTACAGCATTTATTCGGCTTTCATGTTTCTTCTGCCATACCCAACTTTCACTACCATACATAAGTGTCGGCAATCACAGCCAGCCGTGCCTTTTCGGACACTTTCCGGCTATTCATGAAGGAGTGTAGCGCCCCATTCACCTGATTACCAGCACTCACTCTCCTTTCAATGTCACTCTCATGTTTATCATCTCTAGTAAACACAGAGCCCAGATATACAAACTCAGAGCCCAGATATAGATACTCAAACTCTTTCACTTGTTCTACTCTTACGCCACCTATCAAAATATTGCACGCTGTCATAATTTCTTCCCTTTCGAAGACCATCACTTTTGTCTTGCATACATTCACTTTCATTCCCTTATTCTTAAAAGCACCATCCATAATTGTTACCATCTTCTGTAACTCCCCCTCCGATGGTGAAAGGATAACTTGATCATCGGCATAGAGGAGACATTTGACGAGTAACTCATTCATTCTTAGACTACATTCACTCCCTTTCAAATCCTTCAGACAACTGGCCATAAATAAGTTGAACAGCCACGGTGACGCTACACATCCTTGTCTAACACCCTTATTGATGTCAAACCATTCAGTATAGGCCCTGTTTATCCTGACACATGCACTTCAGTGCCCGAAACTACCTAGAGCGATTTCAGTGCCCGAATCAAGCTGCCATTCACCCCATACATGGACAGTGCTGACCACAATTCATTCCTAATCAGTCTATCGTAGGCCTTTTCCAAATCTACGAACGCGCAATAGACTTTTTGGCCATTGGCCAAACATTTTCGGCTATGCATCGCAAGGAAAAGACCTGATCCGTACATCCCATGCTCTTTCTAAATCCCGCTTGCACATCCCATATTTTGTCTTCTGTTCCTTTCACCACTCACTCGATAAAAACTGTTGCATACAATTTACCGACAACACTGAAAAGGCTAATGCCTCGGTAATTTTTGCAGTCTTGCTGTGACCCTTTTCCCTTGTAGAGTGGCACAATCACGGCTTTGCTCCAATCTTTTGGTACAAGCCCGTTACTCCAGCACAAGTTGAAAAGGCGGTACAGTTGACTAGCTACCACGCCTTGTCCAGCCTTGTGATATTTTAATCTTTCCTTAATGGCGCAGATATGGCGATGTGTTCCGGAATCCGATCGGAGAGATATATTTGAGGATTGTATATTCACGATTACAAAGCGCGAGAAGGAGGAAGCTAAGGCATTAAAGAAACGTAACATGAAGATGTTGGCACAGGTAATAATTATATCGACATGATTTAGAGTACAATACTTATTTATTGACGTCCTTTGGACAAGATTTCTTCATAAAAGCAGTGATCATTAATTAATTGAGCATTATTCATGATAGTCTGTTAAAAAAGTAATTCTAAATACTAAATGTATTTCACTATGTTTATTGAAATACAAAGTTGCTATTCGTGTCACTTTCTCCGCTTAGTGAGAAATTTACTATTACCTCCTTCCGCTTCTTTTTTGCATTCGCAATAGTGATTAATTACTTGTAAAGATTGCAAAAAGGTTGACAATCTTCTTCTGTGGTGTCGGTATGAACTAAACAATTGGTACACATCAATAATTTCAGTGTTTATTACAGGTACTAGAGAATATGAGTGAAATAACATACAGTAGCACTTGGAGTGAGGCTCAAGTGTTATTGTTAGAAAACTCCGCTTTCAAGAATGACGTCAGCTTGCTAGGCATGGACAAAGAAGACGCGCTTATTGGTAATTTTTCAGTTACTATGGGTAGTCTACATGGCAGAGCGATACTTGAATAAATAGTCTTGAAGAAAGTTTGGGGCTATTTTGCTACTGGGCGCAGTAATATGATGTTGAAGACAGATCGAAATTTTCTAAAGTAATAGACAGTACACAGACTTTACACAGTAGGTTATTTTAAATTAGTAGGTAAAATACTAGCAAAAAGACAATTGGGGTCGTATATGTTTCGCGTTTGTGATTATTTTCTAATTAGATTCTTATGTATAAAATCACTTAATACTGCCGCATAGCAAATTGAAACGGCTAACTTCAGACAAGCTAAGACTAAAGACAAGAAAACAAAAGAGTTGAGTATACTGGCAGCTAACAGACATGTGTCTTGGCTTAGGCATCGTTATAAATAATTATCCGCCAAAGAGTATTATATAAAGGCCTGCTAAAAAAACCTGCATATATCACACACAATATTACATAATCTGTCAAAACACAATTATGTGTCCAAACAGTCTGGGGTTTTGGATTCTGTATTTTATGAATGCTAAAATAAACGAATATGTATAATAATAACAAAAGCCAATGCAAATACTCAAAGCATATTTTTTTCCATAGTACCTAATACAGCATCATTGGTTAAAACTTAGCACCTCCCAGAACTATATTACTTACCGGTAGTAGTTAGGAAAACAAACTGATGTTTAGTGCAAAAGGCAGCAACGCGGAGTACCCGTCGGGCGGACTGGGAATTTATATGTGTTAAATAGAAAAACAAAGGGGAATGCCCACCGCCCATAGACACTTCGGCCCTGGGTGCAAACATATAAAAGCATATTTTGGAAATGATTTAAAAAATTTAAAGAATGAAATGGTAGGAATTGGTTTAGAGAAAAAATCCGGATTATTAAGATATAAAATGGTTTTCATTTCACAAATACAGTTTTTTAACAATATTTTTACTGTTATATATACATACATTATCCAGTATTTTATGATCTTATACATCATTTATATTATATAAAATCAGTACATCATTCAGGAATTGACGAATCCGCATGAAAACAAACGAAATAATACAAATGCCAACGAAGTCAAGTTGTGATTAAATTTTGACAATAATTAAAAATTATGACAGACAGCTGGCTTGGTGTCATAATGTCAGATTCAATGTTGCCACATACCTTCTCGGATGTCGTCATCACATCTTGGGCTATTTAAAATTTGAAATAAATTATTTTCAGTATTTGAACAGCATATCAGAAATTTAGAAGCAGAATACTTGCAAGACAGAGAACAAGTAAAAAAACGCAACAAAAGGCAGCAAAGGAAAAATAGAGACAATTTTTTGGTATGAATTTTACATGTAATTTATTGATTATTTAACTTAAAACAATAGGACAAGCTTGATTTTTAGAAGCAGGCTTTACGGCGGTCTGCAACACGCGAGCTGCCTTTTTGCGAACCTGGAATATTTTGTAAATAATTTCAAATATAAACATGAAAAAAAGGTAATATGCATCTCACTCATAAGGCTGAAACGTCACACTGAATTATAAAAATAAATATAAAAAATCATAACAAATAATTATATAACATACAATCATACCATGACGCCTGTACTCTTGAAATGTTAGGGAGAGGTGTAGTTATGTTTACCCACAGTTCGCCGGCAAGTTTAGGTCCTATGTAATAGGGAGCGAGCCCACTGCGATTAACCGGGTCCAGTTTCATAGAAAATCCCAATATCCCCCAATCCCCTTCGCTTGACCTGAGAATCGAACCGAACTGGTGTAGCAGTCGTGTCTGGGACCATTTTATATTATGCAACTAAAATGTACGACTATCCCTAGCACGAGATAATAGAAGGACAGTTAGATGTGAATATTATAACACGCTCGCCGTGTGCAGTTCTGAAACTTCAAAGATATTTCTAGTTATAACGATTTAAAAATACTTTTAGGTTCTACTCGACACTTTGCATGAAGAAGGCAAACTCACATCGATGTCCTTGTGGGTGGAGTTATACCCGGTAATATCAGCTGATATGCGTTTCTCAGCTATGCTTGGTAAGTGCAGCTCTTTAAACTGTTTAAATATATATTATGTAGCTGAGAGCAGTGTAACTCACGATGATGTTAATTTTCCGATGGCAATTTTCCGTGTCCCGTTTTGCTCATCTGAGTTATTTATTATTTAATACTCAGAAAACCACATTAATATAACACTAGCTTACCGCCCGCGTGGAATAGGTTTCTTTTCGGGATAATGTATAGCCTATGTCACTCAGGAATAATGTAGCTTTCTATTGGTGAAAGAATTTACAAAATCGGTTCAGAAGATTACCCCCTACAACGTCACAAACTTTACCTCTTTATAATATTAGTATAGATAAAGTTTATTAATATTATCACATTTTTTTATTTAATTCTTATCACCTCGTAATCGTAGCGTTATTATTTATATGATATAATTATTATAACATAATATATCTTTAAACATATTAACCTGCTCTTTAAAAAAACATATTATTGCGAAAGTAATATTACACACTCGTATTTTACTAAGATTTTTAGACATTATTTCGTTTCTAATATATAAGAGACCAATTTACAGTTTGTTCAAAATAACAACTTGTCTGAAGTTGTCACCCACGTAGCAAAATTCTCCAATATGTGTTGACTTAAAAAACAAAACGTTTTATAAGAATCCTGTTAACTCTTTAATCAAGATCACTGATCTTTAAATAGCATCCTTTGCGGCGATTTGCGCTATATATATAGATTTCACGCACTTTTGATTCTATTACGCAGTTTTATAAACGTTTGCGAAAAAACTAATTAGGAAACAATTTTAAAAACAATTTTGATCTTATAACACATTTAGTAAGATTGTTGATTCTTGTTTTATTTCTCTATAAGTCAAAAGGATTTTTATGGGTAACATTTTACTAGTATGCTGTTCTAGATTTGTTATGACTAGAGTGAGGGGATTATTATGGCCACTTTGTTTTTATTTTGTTATTTGTCAAAGGCAGCATAAAAAATGTTGATGGACGATTTAAGCTTTCTTACTACACATGCGGTTATTTCTGTTATATTTTTGTAAGGGAACCCCAAAAATTTAATATAGTTACGGGCAGGTATGTCCTGTTATAGTCTTAACGTTGACAATAATATTATAAAGCTCCTGAGTGTAATACTATGGCGTCGTCCGATCCGCTATGGCGGCTAAGTATTTTGTTAAATATTATTAAAAATACAAATAATAATTAAGTTAAATTTCGGAAGGGGTTATTATGATGTATATTATATAGTATAAAATATAAATTAATTTAAATAAAAAAAAAAATTTAATTTAAATTAATTATAATTAATATTAGGATTAGACTTAGACCTTTGCAAATATAATAAATTTATTTTGTGATGTATTTGCACTCAATCCGCGCGGCACCATTAGACATTAATGAGAAATGAATGTTCTTGACATATCAAGCATCACGGTGATAACTGTTGGATCAATAACACTATAGCTGCACGCGCCAGATCTTTACAGGATTAATCAAGCTTATCCAGTGCATTTACCGGATGTTTACAAAATCGAAATGCACTTTATAGGATAGTAACAAAACTTCAATAGCGGGTAATAGTCCTACAAAGTGCGCCCAAATGCGGCACTTTTAACGTTTGTAGGATAAGACTAAAAAATACATGCTCCTAGGATAATTACGTGACTAAATTTTGCTACTTGGGCAGCAATCGGTTTAGCAGTGGTAAATTTTAATAGAAAGAGTCGGTGTGAAGACAATTGGGGTTGTATATGTGTCGCATATGCGATTATTTTCTTTACTCATTTCGATTTTTATATATAAAAATACTAAATTACGCAATTTTACCTGTTCGGAACGGCTTACTTCAGTCAGGCTCAGTTATTTCGAACAAACTGTATCTAAACCAATGAAGTTTCACTTGTCGTCATATTGAGTGACAAAAATTTAATGAATATGAACTTACTTTACCTTATTTAGTGGCCGTAAGTAAGTTATTTTTGAACCCTCTGCCATGTACAGTCGCCAGCACATCAAGTTATACAAAACTGTAAAATTTTTTCAAATGATTTTAAACCTTAAAGTGTTGACGATTAAGTTCAAAGTCAACTGAGAAATATTGACATTTTGTGGTAATTTGATATGCTGGCCACCGTACCTAAAATGTGTTATAGACGAACAATTTGCAAAAAAACAAAAAAGAATTGAATTTGGCGCCCAAAGCTGAACGTTTTTGCCTTAATACGCATATGACTTCGAAAAGTCAGGGGCCTTTTACTTAAATTGGACACTATTGACTAGGCAGACCAATAGTATTATCACTAGGCTCTTACTGCAAGTGTCAAGATTGTTTTAATTTTTTTAAGGTCAAAATGGGTCTACACCACTAGATTTATTTAAGTTTTACGTGGAAAACCTGAAAGCACGATTCCACGATGAAAAAAAAGTTATTAAAGAGATTTTGAAAGATAAAGGTTTTGAAGTGAAGCCCGAAACCACATTTGAAGAGTTTGCAACAGTAGTCTGCGAAGACAGCAAGTCCGCGTCTTTAGATGCAGGAAATGTTAAACTGACTTACAATTCATTACTTGAAAAGGTACAAATTAATAGATATATTTATTCTTACGATATAAGACGAATCTGATGTCATTACATCCATGATTATACATAATCGCATCTCGACAATAAATAGACAAATAAAGGTAGTCTTCTATTAACCGCTTCAGCACCAGACTAGTACCGCTGCCGCGCCGCACACTGGGACCAGTTCATCCAACGTAATGCTCAAAACTTGATTTTCAAAAGAAAGTGGAGTTTTAAGCATTACGTTGCGCAAAGTTTTCATGTCAAAAATAATTCAATGTTTGAATCAGAACATAAAAAACCGTCCTATCACATATAATTAGCCATTAATCCTAAAGTACCTTAGTTCATAAAAACAATATTATAATTACCATACCTTGCCTTGTTGCAGCTATGATACACTTCTATTAAATAGGACGATTACTTAGAAATAAATGTTATAATATTCACTACAAACTCACGAACGTTATTGGATAATACATGATGTGGGTACAAAGTAAACTTTGAGCTGATGCACTAGATAGCAGTTACTGATTCAGAATTTGTAGAAATGATGTGATACATTTTTAAGTTTACCCTTACATAGTTTATTTTTGAAATAACCTCATTTGAACATCGAGTTTTGAGCATTATGTTGTATGAACGGGTCCCAGTGTGCGCCGTTGTCTCACCGTCTCTCTGACGCGAGAGAGAATGAAGGTGGTGATTCAACCTCTCCGTGTGGCCTTGGCGATATCATAGTTTACAAATAATTGTGAATATTTGAACATAAGATCAAACATATAGTATTTTAATCTGCAAATCAATAAACTATTTACATTAGACATTAATGTATTATTAATTATTTCAGGCAGAGGTGAGGAACAAAGAAAAAATAAAGGAAGAATCTAAAGCTCAGAAGAAAGTAGAGAGTGCATTTAAATGGGCACTAAATGAAGCAAACATCGATCACCAGCTGCCCTGGAACGAGATCAAGGAGAAGCTGGACCTCAATGCGCCGGAGTTCACCGCTATTCCCTATGAAGAAGATAGACTTAGAATATATAAGGTGACCCGCCTTAAATAGATAATTTTGAGGTCTGCTCACAAACATGCTTACAAATTTGGGGGCTGAGGTAACTAATACGAAACGCGACGGGACGACTGCAGATCAGGCAGTGTCGCATGACTGCAGCAACCGGAAAAGCAACTGAACAGATTTTAATTTCGTTATCAGTGTTAGAAGGCATATGCCCCAACTTGGAAACTGCGATTATCTCAATTAGTTGAACAGAACAGATACTTCGTTTTTCTGAAAAAGCCTCAGGATCGTCCGTCGGTGGCCCGGTATGTCGGACTCGTGCCGACTTAAAACACAGAAACAGCACTTGCCTTCCCTTGCCATATAGTCATGGCTATGGGATCCGTGTTTTAATTTTGTTTACCTTTTTACAAGCAATTTTTTGGTTGTGGCACGTTTAATCTTTAATTGAACAATCTTAGATGTATTTTTGTATTTTTATGCATTTTCCATGCAAAGATTATTAAGTTATTTTAGTGAAGGAAAAAATTTATGCAAGGAAAATTCCTAAAAAATACAAAAATCGTCACCTCAAAGACGTAAATTTAAAATGTGAAGGCAAATTTCGACTAGGCGGGTGGGACTCGCGGTGGCTTAGCGCCTAGCGGTCATAGCGTCTGTTGTACTTATTCAGAAGACGCAGGTTTGAATCCTGCCCGCGGTCGTTTTCTCCTTCACTAAAATAACTTAATCTTTGATTTAAATTGAGTTCTTTTTTTCTGTTTCACAATCTCCTTTTACGTTTCATTGGCAATATTATTTACTTTAATTTATTTACAGGACTTCCAACACGAGCAAGAAGAAAGTTGCATGCACTGCCATCACCCAAAATCCAGAAAAACAAAGCGCTCAAAGAAAAAGAAGCGGTCACACTCCGCCTCGTTAGTAAGTGTTATTTAAGATAAAGTTAAGTTAAGATAAGTTTTCTTCTTTTCACTTCTGTTTTCTTTAAATATATTAAGGCGGATCGTCTCGCCTTAGGCGCCACATTTAATGGCTTTTCAAGAGTTGTACGTCTCTTCTAAGTTCATGGCGTAAGAATTGCGAAATCAGCTAAGTACTCAAACTTTTGCTTAAAACTCGTTGTCGTAGAAGATAGTAGTGTAAATTGTTAATATAGGCAGAATCAGCACAAAATAACGACGAAAATCAATGTGTACTGAAGAAAATCATACCGTATTAGTGAGTGTAATTAGGGATGCCGCTGCATTATTTTAATCGTGTAACACTTATTATTATTATTAGTATTATTCTAATATATGAAAGTTGAAGAGTTTGTTTGTTTAAACACGCTAATATTTGGAAACTACTAGTCGAATTTGAAAAATCCGTTTTGTATATTTTCATGAGGAAGGCTAAAGGCTATCTAGCATTACGCTACGATCCTTAGGAGCGGGGCATAGTGGGTGATGCCGCAGGGACAATATTTACACCTAACTCTAAAACGTCTTTTAGGATCTTTGGTTTGTTAGATTTCTTTTTGGTTTGTCGAACAAATAATTAAGAAGAAAATTATTTTTTCTAATACATTTTGTATAGCAGGTTCCAAGTTCGATGAGTATGCTAGTATGTATACATTAAATGTTAATCAAATATTTATAATGTAAGTCGAGGTCGCGATCTCCGTCGCCCGTGCAAACGGCGCGTTCGCCGTCGCCCGCTCTCAGCCACGCCACGTGGACTTCGGATGAAGGGAGGAAGCACAAGAAATCCAAGAAGAAACATCGTAAACACTCTCCAATTCCTGTAAGTTCTTATTATTTTGTATATTCGGGCGACAATGCCATTCTATCAAATTTCTTACCGTAGCGATTAATAGGCTACCAATGTTCAAAGTATAACCATGAGGTTATATACTTACTAGGTATTTATTATTTATTTAGGCATATCAACAATAAAAACATCAATATAAGTAGCAAATTGAGGGATATAGACTAATGTTAATATCAATAAAAGATATGCACAATATTTACGATACCGAGTAACAGTTGAGTAGAATACAGCTTCCGCAATTAAAAAGCTCCACGATAGAGATTAAAATGTTATACTATGAATAATAATAAGCCCCATCCAAGTGGATGGGGCTTATTTCTTTTTCTTTTTAATAATTCACCGCAGTAGGGATCAAACGCAGTCTCATGAGGGACTTCACAAACATACAATTTTATTAATGTACACAAAGTACACCCAAAATTCGAAACAAATAGTGGAAAACACAAATATTTTGCATCGGATGGGAATTGAACCCACATAACGTGGCGCAACGGTAGTGGTGAGTTGACCACGTGCAGTTGATCTAGATCCATTGTCAAAAAGTGTCAAGTTCGAGGTTCCAAGTCCTGTCTGCGATAATATTTTTCTATTATGCTTTGCATACGAAGCGTAATACAGTTTAAAAAATACACATAGGTTAACTTCTTCCCTCAGTTTGCACTTCCTGAATGGATTCAGATACAAAGTGTGCACATTTTGTCATCGCGATTTTAGTATGACAGGACAACGTTTGCCGGGTCAGCTAATGGATTGGCAGAGGTGTTTGATTGAATTATTAAATGATATTAATTTCTGTAAATGGATCTTATAAAGACTACTTACAAGTCGATTAAAAAAAAAAATACTAGATGGCGCCAACATTTCCTATCTGACGACCTATGAGAAGAAACGTCAAAATAATGGCAAAATCTGAACAGGCCTTTTGAAGAAAGAGCCAGAGCATCTTTGAGTTGACCTGTCCTTACTGACGACACGCATCAGTCTTCGTGTAGCTCAACCATTTTATAGGGAGTTCAATATTTATATTATGTAAATAAGGAACAATTTCAAAGGAATATTCATATATTATGTCAAATGTTTTTTGCAATCCAACATTCATATTTCGCTATCGGTCAGGCGATTCCTTTTTACCAAGATGTAAGGTTAATAGCGGTAGGGGCTTGGCCCTACATCAAACATAACTTGAACTAACTTAACAGTGAAAGTGATAGGATCTCGATATTCTTGTAATAGGGGAGCATGAGGGGATTTACTAAAGCGCGGCAGATTAATATATAGGGGGATACCTTGTACCCGGTTAAATATGAGCCTCTATATGGCCGCCCGTCAAGGATAAAGAATCAGATTAGTAAAAAAAAATTTTTCATCTGAAATTCTCGAGCGCGTCAGATTAAGGTAGGGTGAGTTAGTTACATGCTAAAACGTGTATATTCCTCTAATCTGAAAATATAAGGGTGACGTAAAGAAAGGGCAGGGCTACAAAGTTGTAAAAAAAAAACGTCATCTTGACATTCTCAAGCGTGGCAATTTTTGATTTTATTTTGAAGGTAATAACTTAAGGATTACGAAAAATATATAATCTGACGATTTCCACAAGCCGAAGTAACAAAATAATAATAAGTGATTAGGATTACTATTATTTAATTGTCAGATTAGGTGAATCCCGCCAAATAATCGCCAGATTATAAAACAGCACGTCTAGGGCATAAAGATAAACCATATAATTATATCTTAATCTGACGCGCTTGAGTATTTCAAAATGGCGAATTTTTTTTGCACATTCTGATAATGGCTGCGAGTTTGCGTCACATCCAAATCGTCAGATTATTATATAAGAGCTTTTTTAGGTTTACTTAATATCCCCTTAGAAAATCTGACGCGCTCGTTTATTTTTTTTTCCATTTTCAACCCTCACGTACGACCATCATGGAAACAATCAGTAACATACGTACATTTTTAAAAGTACATACGTAGGACATGGATGCTGTCAATATCTGACCCCCTCGAGTATGTCCATGCAACAGTTTTTTTTAATATTTTTGAAAATCTATAGCCGCTCCCCCCACTGATGTAAAGGTTTTTTTTTCTTTTTATCATCTAAGCTTCGCAACCCAATAGGTCTCTATGGCGCTAGAGTAAATACCGATTTAGCAACTTGGGCTCCCCTGCTATTGGTAGACAATTTATCTATACATGTTTTTGTTCAGTATCATCACCAGTGAACGAATTCCAATAAATTTGTTTTTTTTTATACAAATGTATTTCTCTTCAGAAATCACCTACGCCAGAAGAAGGCGGCATAACGGACGAGGAGACACTGCGCCACAAAAGTAAAAAATCAAAGCGTAGCGCTCCAAGCAGCCCCGAAGAAGAGTCGCACGAAATTCTTCACAAGCCCAAGAAAAAAAAAGACAAGAAGGACAAGAAGGAACGGTGTGTATAGGAGGCGTTGCATATTTTGACTTTAAGTACATAAATGTGTTATACAATAAAAAACCGCATGTACCGAATCGTGACTCGTGACGTCACCATCCACAGTTGTGAAAAACGTGACTTCGAATTCAAACACTGTTTCGAAAAATGAAAAAGGTGTACAATCCTTCCATGTTCACAAAATAATGAATAAACATTTCCCGCAGTACTTACTTCCAAACTTTCGATATTGTTGAGGGCCTAGAAATAGATCGAGAGAATATTCTTTGTTACACAAAAAAAAAAACAAATAGGTATGTATTTTTAATAAGCATTCGCCAAAAAATACATACTTACAGCCTATTAGTGACCTAAGCATTTTATTTAGCTATTTATATTAGGTTCTCATTTCTTTCTCCTTGGTTGTCGACTTGGAAGTAGTACATTTATTGTAAGTTAGCATAGGTACATGTTCATGACATTTTTAAGAGCAAACTTATGCTTCCAATAAGCCAAATTTGAGATGAATTTTATACATGTCACTTAGAATCGAAAATGATGTAAGAACTGTTATTGTTCAGATCAAGTGGATCAACGGCATGGAGTGATGCCGAACTAGAGTCTCGGCGCGCAGCTTTGCTGGCTCAGTTGCACGAGCACGAGGCTGACTGACGTCGCGTCACGCACATACATATCTTCAACGACTACCCCAAGGCACCAGCCACCGCCACCATCACCGCGCCGCCGCCACCAGACGAGCCGCTCACTCAACACGACGTCGACGTTGACGAAACACACTTCAACTCGGACAATTTCTCTGAATCATAATCGTAAACTTACATAAGATATAGTTTGGAATTTAACTGCACCAACGCGCTCATTCATGTAATAGTAATATCCACTATGCAATGACCGATACAGAAATTATTCCTCAAAAAATGTTTATAGACATATTACTTAGAAGAATATATATTGCATATTAATTAAGGATTCCATAGTCTGTGTTACTACTTAAGTTTTATTAGGTATGTAAAAATAATGTTATTTCGGATTAGCCACACACATCAGTGCAGTGTAAGGGGCGTAGCCAAGCCGAGACTGTGCAACCGTGTCTCGTCAGTGGCTTATTGTTTACACGTCTCAGATATTTCCAATATTCACACACGGCCACACCGTAGCATTGTAGAGTATTCGTATAGAAGCCGGATGCTACTGAAATACTGAAACTCCTGTGCCGACCTGAAACTCTGACACATAATGTGTGAACGAGCTTATATCACCTAGTTTGTATCTATTTTTTTTTGTCTTCCAGCGTCCCTAGCTCTGCATTGACTTGGTGTGACTACAATTTCAAGGTGTCTAACAATAAGTTTAAAATTTAGATTATTAGTCTAGTGGCCTCAAGCGCGTTTCCTACGCTATTCCTGGGTTCGATTCCCGGGACGAGCTAAGTGTTATCGGGTTTTCTATGAAATGTGCCCGGTTAATTGTAATAGGCTATTTTACATGGGACCTAAACATACCGGCGGGCGAACTGTGGGTGTACATTAGTACACCTCTGCCTGACTAACTCCTGTATGTTTAAATAATTAAGGCTCATTTTTACTGGTCGTTAACTCAGTCGTTATACCGCAAACGGGAGTATCTGAATACGGGATAACGACTAGTATAAGTGCACCATCGATATCTCGGCCGATATGCAGCATGCGGGTATTCACCGTACGCGGTTTAACAACCAATGAAAGTCATCGGTTGGTGTAAGTGTAAAGCAAGCGTGGTGCGGAGATTTAGTTTACGAATGCTCTTAGACGCGAATTTACACTGCGCGGAAGCATAATGGCCGATCGTTTTACATATTTAAATAAGCGCAGAAGTCGGTTTGAAGTGTCACCTGACCACTGACTGGCTGGAAATTATTTTCATAATACGAATTTGCAGGGCAGTTCAATTCACGGCGTAAACTGCCTGGAAATAATACGCCTTATATAATACAACAGTTCATAATACGCCTAATATAATATTTCATAATACGCCCCCTGCTGTTTCAAAACTACTGAATAAATGTGAGGTGAAGAAAATCAAAAATCTAGCATGCGGGTAACATCGACTAATCAAACCGTTTTGATTAGTCAATGTTGCCCGCATGTCCTGGCGGTCCCTATGGCATGCGTAAACAAAAATCTCTCGCACCCCGAATGCGGGACCTAACGACCAAATAAAATGAGCTTTCAGATATTTATGAAACCTAAATATTTGGTAGACGAGTTGCTTTTTGCGTGAAAACAAAAAAAATATTAGGACTATTTAGGACTACTTATTTTACTCAGAAATAAGACCCAGCTAGATTGATTTTTAGCCCCCGTAAACCCTCACATTAAATCATTAGAAACGTTTTCAAGGTACGATTATAATCTGTCAATACATCATGTTTGACAAATAAATGATCTTATAAATAAATCTGCAAGGAAAGTCCTGATATTTCTCCCGAACGAACGAAAGACAACTCACAGTCTGAACCGGTGATCATAGAAAGCTTGAATTTGGACGGAGTATTTATCTTGATGAGAGGAGGTAAGAAAGGATTTTTATGGGGTTTAAAAATGGTTGCAAATCTTTCAAAACGTTTCTGTGAAAATCTTTGCCTTGTTTGCTACAACATAGCATCAGTTTCAAACAAGAATAAATAGTGACGTGATTCAAAGTATTTTAATTCTCACATTTTAAGGTTCTTGGGGATATTATTTTTAGAGTAGGAACTTGAAAATTGGATACCTACCTATTTATATAAAGGGGTGAACAATTGTATGAGGTACTGAGTTTTTCTGTGAAACTGAGTAGGAACTTGTAAACTCTCCTCACAGCATGTCTATATGTGTCGTTAGATTTCAAATCGCATCAAGTCCACTTGACATAAAGTTAGCTTTTATTCTTATTTACAAGGCAGGGGAAGTATCTTTCACAATATTTAACCGAATTGAACCAAGTCCCTGTAGTTTTCAAGCAAAATAAGTTTAAAACACACCCCTTTTTTCAAATTGAACCAAGTCCATTTCAAATCAAATCAAATGTTTTTATTTCAAATAAGCTTTTACAAGCGTTTATGAAACGTTATTGACTCTAGTTGCACGGTTCCAAAAGGTTGATCCTATGGAGAAGAATCCGGCAAGAAACTCCATGGACACTCTTTTAAAATAAAAGATGTTACATTATTCACTTTACACTCTGGCGATAACAGGATGTGAGTACATCGGAGGTTTATGTCATAATTAGCCTGAAGTCAGGATTAAAATTAGATAAGGTTCTCAGGATCTGAGAACTCAATGTCAATCTAAAACAGATAACATATGTGAAATAATACACATCATCAAAATATATTAACTATAAACTACTTAGACATAAGTGGCTACAATGTACTCACATTTACAGTTCCTGTATACATAAAGTTCTAGAAAACAATACAAAAGAAAATTGTGAGTGACTAGTACATTCCTCTATGGTGACTAGGTAACCTCAGGGTGCCAGGGAGACCACCAGTGCATCAGTATTTTGACACCACACATTTTTATCATCAACATCATTTGACATGTTATATCAAAACGCACCAAGTCGCATTGAGCCAATCAGAGCGACGCGATTGTTCAAAATTTTGATTCAAACTGCACTAAGTCTAGAATTCTGTTAGATTAAATGAAGCAAGTCCGAAGGACTTGGTTCATTTTGACAAAATAAACCTAAATCCAAATTAGAAATGGTAGAAAGGATGATAGAGAATTCGTTTTTTGATAGTCACACTTCCCTCAAAATGAGATAATAAAAAGCCTTACTCGGACAGAAAAACAAATCGCTTTTTATGAATTAATTCATTTTAGACATACTTCAATTTGCAATCTAACGACACATATATTCTTTCATCAAAGAAAACGTGTCTAGAGACAAAAAAATGTTTTGTCTCTTGTATCTGTTTATTGATCCTTGTTAGGTTAAGGTTTGTAATGTGAAAAAATTAAGTATATTTTAAGTTGCAGAACCAATTCTTTTAAATCATTTTTGTATTCATCCCTCTTCTGAACAAGGTGTGTCAGCGTACCGTTCACTCTAGTGTGTACAGTTTGTTCGAAATAGGTAAGTAAGCCGATCGAAAGTTGTCTGCAAGTGGTTTATAAGTGGTAAATTTTAATAGAAAGAGTCGGTGTAAAGATAATTAGAGTCGTATATGTTCTACATACACTTCATAATACATTTCTAATTATTTTGTTTACTAATTTCGATATTGATGTATCAAAACACTTAATTAAACGATTTTATCACCGCGGTAGTTCCGAACGGCTAACTTCCGATGGGCTTACTTATTTCGAACTTAAACTGTAACTCTTTTCCATATCGACTGAATTGATCCGAAACATTATGTTCGTTCTCTTGTCAAAATGACTATTCCTCAGAATGACAAATTCGCATAAGGTCAGGGTCACCTTTTTACAATAACATGACAACTCCACGCAGTTTCAAAAGGCACAGGCTAGTTTAAAAATAATTTATTAAGGTTTATACTTTAGTTCTCATAAATTATTAACTCTTCAATTTGGCACTTAAATTATTCTTCAAAAGAAGGCAACCCTAACATCGTCAGAGAGTTATGCGATAGAAAGATATGCGAGAGAGAGTTTTTCGGAAATTGAGATTTTTACCATAGACCGTACTTTAAATACTTTTACTCCATCATTGATTAATATGTATAATAGGATATACTCCATCCCACTTCCCGAACTCAGATCGCCCCTAAATTATTTTTCGTTTCATTTTTGGTACATTCTCTTCCTTTTCCAATAGGTTTCATCCTACTATTATCGACCCTGGTCTACTAGGTTAATATAGCTGTAGGTAATTTAGTGCTGTGCGTAGCAAGTCCTTATTTTCAAACAAATAGTAGGGGAGCCCAAGGTGCTAAATCGGTAGTTACTCGAGCGTCATAGAGACCTATAGGGTTGCGAAGCTTAGATGATAAGAAGAAAAAAATGTCATTTATCAATACCTTTACATCGGTGGGGGGAGCGGCTATAGATTTTCAAAAATGTTAAAAAAAACTGTGGCCTGGACATACTCGAGCGCGTCAGATATTTATAGCATCCATGTACTACGTATTTTAAAAAATGTACGTATGTTAATCTGATTGTTTCCATGGGGGTGGTCGTACGTAAGGGTTGAAAATGGAAAAAAAAACATTTAATCGAGCGCGTCAGATTTTCTCAAGGGACGTTAAGTAAACCTAAAAAAAAGCTCTTATATAATAATCTGACGATTTGGGTGTGACGCAAACTCGCAGCCTTAATTAGAATGTGCAAAAAAAATTCGCCATTTTGAAATACTCAAGCGCGTCAGATTAAGATATATATGGTTTATCTTTATGCCCTAGACGTGCTGTTTCATAATCTGACGATTACTTGGAGGGATTCGCCTAATCTGACAATTAAAAATTTTTATTTTTTATTTTCTTAAATCATTGAACTTAATTAATTGAAAAGACTGCCTTGCCTTGACTGCCTCGTTGGTCTAGTGGTCCCAATCGCAACTGCTACGCTAGAGGTCTTGGGTTCGATCCCCAGGTCGAGCAAAGTGTTATTGAGTATTTCTATAAAATTCTCAGTAGCAGCTCGGAGTCTGAATTTGTGCCCGGTGAATGGCAGTAGGCTCGCCCCCTATTACATGGGACCTAAACATACCGGCGAACTGTGGGTGTAGATCAAGTACACCTCTACCTAACCCTTCGGGGAATACAGGCGTGATGGTATGTTATGTTTTAATTGAAAAGCTCAGGAAATAGCATGAAAATAAAAATCTGTAGGTTTTTTTTCAGTAAAATACTTGTATTTATAAGAAAATAATTATAAAAAAATATTTTCTTTTGTGTTTTTTTTAATAATCATCTTCAAAGTGGGGACGGAGTGAGAGAGTAATATATAGAAAAAGAGTGAGAGAGGAATAGAAACGTGGAGAGGGGAAGAAAAACAGGCATAACGTATATGCAAGCATTAAACTTTATCGATGATTTTTTGTTACTTCGGCTTGTGGAAATCGTCAGATTATATATTTTTCGTAATCCTTAAGTTATTCCCTACAAAATAAAAAAAAATTAGCCACGCTTGAGAATGTCAAGATGACGTTTTTTTTTACAACTTTGTAGCCCTCCCGTTTCTTTACGTCACCCTTAAATTGTCAGATTAGAGGAATATACATGTTTTATCATGTAACTAACTCACCCTACCTTAATCTGACGCGCTCGTGAATGTCAGATGAAAAATTTTTTTTTACTAATCTGATCCTTTATCCTTGACGGGCGGCCATATATATGAGGCTCATATTTGGTGGAAGTACTTAACCGGGTACAAGGTATCCCACTATATATTAATCTGCCGCGCTCGAGTAAATCCCGAAATCCCCTCATGGGCTCCCCTGCTAAAAGAGGAGGTTATCACTTCGGATGTATAAATGGTTTTTTTATGTATGTCCGGGCATAACAGCGTCATAAATTGACGGCTCAGATCAAATAAAAAGTTAAGATGGAACTTTGCGAACAAGAACAAGAGGCCGGCTAAAACTACGCCTAATGGTGTGCAACACACAATTACACGGATTAGCATATTCTTTTTGCTCGAAAGGTTTATCCGAAATGGTCCCATTTTTTCATATACATAGATCTGATGAGTAGTTTCGGAGACAAAAACGGAACTCATGAAAGCAATTGAGAGTGTTCTTAGCTATGTTCGATTTTCATCAAACATAGCTAAGAACACTCCCGACTAATTCACCTTTTAAACCAAAAAAAAACTTAATCAAAATCAGATATCCGCTCGGGAGCTATGATCCCACGACACGAGACAGACACACACAGACACGTCAAACTTATAACACCCCGTCGTTTTTGCGTCGGAGGTTAATTACTTTTACCAAAATAATAAAGCCGTCTAATATTTTATTTAAATTATTAATATTTTATTATCTAGATATGTAAATATGACGACGAATTTACAATGAAGATTCATTGAGCTAATTGATCCGGAGAGCTAGATATGTAAATATGACAAAGTATTTTCAAGTATGAATTTATTTCCAACCATCTCTCAATATTGAAATCACTAAGAACCATTTTCAACAAAAAAACAACACTTAACATCCTGGCAACCCCTTGTTACCAGGATGGTAAGTCTCTGGCAATGAATAATGTGATTTTTAATAATATTCTGAAGATAATACCAATAAATCGCACTTTATTATTTGATGAAGTTAGATCGGTATTTTACACACCTTCAGTACCGTTTATCTGCCAAAGCCAGGACGACCCAAACTTCATAATGGTCCATCGTTCTAACCTGTGTTGGGAGCATGCGCTGACAAACTTTCGGCTTTTATAAAATAACGAAGGTCTGGGGTTCACGGGCTCTCAGACTAAAAGATCGATTTACAATGAAGATTCATTGAGCTAATTGAGCCAGTCTCTCAGCAAATGAGCGAGTGAGAGCTAGATTGGAAGCAAAGAGCTGGCTCATTTTTATCTCTCATTCGCGAGCTACCGTCGTTAGTAATTGCTGTGCCAGTCTGGCGGTAACCTATTGAAATATCGAATTTCTGTTAGAATCTTAAAACCCCGAAAACGGTTAGTAGAACTTTTAAAAGACAGGTGTAATGAATGACAACTTTCTATAATTCCGTTTTTAATTTCCCAGATGAATCAATTTACAGGTGCACTAAAACCAAATTTTCAAGTAGTATTTTTTTGTTCCCTTAATGTTATAATCCAAAATATGTAGTTATACCAGATTCTCAGATTTTTTCCCATCGTACCATTTTCTGAATAAACTATTACCAAATTTTCATAATATTTTTATTTGGTTCCCATACAATTGTGTTCCAACTAAACAATATACAGGTATAGTAAAACTCAGTAAATATAAACGATTCATAGTTATTGGTTTAATGATTGGTTTAGGTTAGAACTGTGACCACAACACACGAGCCGAGCGAGCGAAGCGAGCGTGCCGCGGTAGCGGCCGGCGAAGTGCCAGAACCGAATCGGTCCTATAGTTATTGGTTTAATCTCAGACTGGTTTAATTATTGGTTTAGGTTAGGTTAGAACTGTGACCACAACATACGAGCCGCGCGAGCGAAGCGAGCGTGCCGCGGCAGCGGCCGGCGAAGTACCAGAACCGAATTGGTCCTATAGTGATTGGTTTAGGTACGGTTAAAACTTGGGTGGACAGGTGTCATGGCGTGCTGACCTTCCGGCTGACACAGGTCTTGTCCGGACATGGATGCTTCGGCAAGTATCTGTGCCGCGTCGCCGGGAGGGAGCCGGACGCCCACTGCTATCACTGCAGCGACTACCCTGAGGACACGGCGCAGCACACGCTCGAGCAGTGTGCAGCGTGGGCAGAGCGGCGCCGTGTCCTCATGGATACAATTGGACTGGACCTTGCGCTGCCGGCTGTAATATCTGCTATGGTCGGCGGCGCCGAGCCTGGCAGGCGACGGTCGCCTTCTGCGAGGAGGTTCTCTCGCAGAAGGAAGAAGCAGAGAGGGTGAGAGAGAGTGCCTCCACCCTGCCGATCCGCGCCCGGCGCTCTCGCACCGGGCGTAGGAACAGGGCGGCCGACGCCCTGTTCCAACCACCATAAAGGGCCACGGGCGGCGGGCTAGGGGAAGTCCGACCGCCCACGCACACGGCCCGAGCAGGCGACGCAGTTTGCAGTTTCCGCGTCCCGCTCAGCGGATCGGTGGAAGAAGGGGAGGGAGAACGTCTACGTCTCTTTCCCCTTACGCGTAGGGGGCCGCATAGGCGGCCCGCCACTGCCGGGTCTGCGGAGGAATGTCACAACGCTCCCGTATTCCCGGCACTGAAGTGGTGACGCGAAACGCCGAGGTTGGTTTTAGTCGGTAGATCGCTCTTTTCAGAGCGGAGTCCGACACATCCCATCGCTCTCCCCAGGGCGGTGGATAGTGCATAAAGCATTTCCAACCCCGACAAAAAAAAAGGTACGGTTAAAACTGCGGTATAATGCCGGGCCATGTTTGGCCCGAGTCGTGTTTCTTCTACCCACATATATTTTTTATTACACTTGGTAAATGTTTCTTTCTGAGTATGAGTGAAAATATTATGGTAATTATGTTTAGGGATAAAAGCGTTATGATAAAAAACAGTAGTACTTTAAATATATTTACATTAATGATAAATAGTTTATTTAAAATAACAGGATTTAGTTTTTCTGGATATCGTTTATTTTAATTTTAAAAATCTTGGTTTTCATTAGTTGCATTTCAAAAATTTGTGTTTTAAAAATTCGGCTTTCGTGCATATGGATTACGGTCATCTGGATTTTGTGCATTTAGATTTTGTGTGTCTAGAACTCGTTCGTCTGGATTATAAAACGTCGTACAAATGAATAAATGGGCAAATGAAATTCGGAGTTGCGATTATATGGCAAATAAAACTTCGGAATATTAAAATTCGGTATTAAGATACGTAACCCTGTCTGGCACAAAGACCTCCGAAGCCATGTCAAAAATATTACAAAAAAAAATATGTACAGTTTGTTCGAAATAAGTAAGCCGATCGGAAGTTAGCCGTTCCGAACTACCGTGGTGATAAAATCATTTAATTAAGTGTTTTAATACATAAATATTGAAATTAGTAAACAAAATAATTAGAAATGTGAAATATATACGACTCTAATTATCTTTACACCGACTCTTTCTATTAAAATTTACCACTTCTATACCACTTGCAGATAACTTCCGATCGGCTTACTTATTTCGAACAAACTGTAGTGCCTGTCAGTTAGTTTGTCATGTCACAGTCACAGTGACTGTCAAGTTATGGATAAAATTATTGCAAATAATTAAATAAAAATCCAAAACTTATGTATATGTATTACATAAATTAATTGATGTAACTATCTGTCTAACTACCTATTCATATTTTTTCTTTATAATATTGGTAGTGATAGTGAAAAATAATAGGTGTTTAAACTATGTCAATTTGGAATCCTGGTCCCAAGAATGCGGTTGAAGAGCAACTGGAATTTATAACAGATTTCCCACGAAATCCATGCACTGGAATTGACGCTACATCGAAATTACAAGTTATTCAAGCCCTAGATAATGGTCAGTGTAAATCTGACATAGCTAGAGAATATGGCATATCTCCCCAAACTATAACATCCATTTACAAGCAGAAAGACACGATTATTAAGAAATATACACAGAAATATAATCTTCTTAAGGAAATCTGTAGTCTTAATCTGGAACAAAACCTTTTGGACTGGTTTGAACACCAATTTAAAAGTGGAAAAGTAATCACTGAAGATCATCTACGAAACAAAACACAAGACATACTTAAAGGTTTAAGTCAGGAATTTTCTAGCATCGATGATTGGCTGTTCAGCTTCCGCATGAGACATAATATTTCCAAATATACATCTGGTGATGTAAGCATTGAAAAGGCTAAAGAAGACTGGAAAAGGTTTCTGAACAGCTCAGACTCAAATAAAGATGTCTATCTGGGAGGTGTGTGTGCATTATCACATAATCTTGACTTCAATGGCTATCTGAATGGACAATCTGTTGATACTTATGTCTCAGTATTGTATATAGTAAATACTTTAGGAACTGATAAACGGGAACTAGCAGTTGTTGGTAAAGAATTAATGGAAACTGAAGCACATGTTAGAAGCTTACCGGTGAACTATTACTATTGTGTTAATCCTCAAGTAAATTATTCTATAGTTTTTACTTATTTAACCAAGTGGGAAAATGAATTACTGTCTAAAGGAATCCATGTCACTCTGGTATTAGATGTACCAGAAAGCTGGATAGCAAATCTTAATTTCAAAAATATTAGGATAGTTTCTACTTCTGACCTGAAATATATTTCTATCATTTTAGAAAAGATAGTTGAATGTTTTAAGTACCATTATAGAAGACTACAAATAAGCAGAACATTAACTTATGGTAAAGACAATTCATCATTGCTGGATTACATTCATATGATAGGGATGGCATGGTACAATATACCACATAAGTATGTTCAGAACCTATGCTTTCCTCCTGGAGATGGAAGTCTATTCTTTAAGGTTAAAGAAGATAGTGACAGTGATCACAGTATATCTCGTTGGTGCAAAATGTATAATGTACCATTGAATGTGGAACAATGCCCCAATTCATTAGACAAATATATTTCTTGTGACAAAAATCTACCATGTATTTACTGTGGGAAGTTGGATGAAAGCTTGCAAGCTACTGAAGTGTTAACTCGAAAAGTGTGCCAGCCAACCTCAGGCACCGAAGCCTACCAGGCTATGAAAAGAATTGTTTCCTATCTGCAAGGGGAGAATGCAGGAAGTTCTATCATGAAGTATGCCAAATATTTGGAAAACCATCTTGAGTATGGAGCACTCTTACAAATGCACCAAATTATAGCTAGTACAAATGATTCCATTTAAATTAAATATTGTTTGAATAGAAAATGACTTTTATTGCTGTTCTTACATAAATAAGTATAATAAGGGTAGGTACTTTCATACATTATGTAAATAAAATTAGATAAAATATATTTTATTACTTTCATAACGAAATTAAGTTTATTCTGAATTGGGACATAAGACAAGGTATGTAGCAGATTATAATATCGGTTTTTTTAAAGAATTAAAAATCGTTTTTTTTTTGTTACCTTAAAGTTACCATCCCTGCTGGGCTCTTATTCTTCTTACTTTGAAGCCTGCGATCCATAATGATTACTTCAATATGTTCCAAGGGCCAAAGTTGTTTAAATTTTTCTGGCCTTAACTTTATTTCTAGACTAGTTGCAGAGTGCGCGCGGGCCGGATTGATGGAACTAGCGGGCCGTAGTTTGGAGACCCCTGGTCTAGACACTGAAAATAGCTTAGGGTTGTCACCAAAACTATTTGTAAGGACACATTCCTTATATTTTAATTTTCAAATGTGTTTTGTTTCTGTATTTTTCTGGTGTACAATAAAGTGTAAATTATTATTATTATTATTCCTACAGGTAATAATGTGGTTCAGAGCGCGCAAAAAAGTTAAATGTTTTTAAAACTGATAACTCCTGAGATATTCATTGAAATCAAATTTAATGATGTCAAGGACTCAAGGGTAATTATGTTCAACATTAAATACTTGTGATGAATAACGTATTATTTGAATAAGCATTAATATGATGTTTGTGAAAACACCTTAATGCATTATTTTAGAACAAATTTGATTACCTTAAAAAGGGTTATATTAAGTCATCTTTAAAAGATATGATATTAAGCTATTGATGACGTTTTTTATAACTTTTAAAGCGGAACATTTCCGCAATAGATACTAGGTTTTGCATAACTTTAAGCGCACGCAACGGAAGCGCTCAAAAGGAATATTTTTTCCCGTTTTTGCAACATTTTTCACTCGATTGTCCTTTCCTATTGGTCTTAGCGTGATGCTATAAAGCCTTCCTTATCCAACAATTTACTTATTTCCGCGCTCCATACAAACGTAGTTTGGCTCATCTTGAATTTTAACCAATGAAAGCCATTGCAATTTTGCAGTAACAATCTTATCATTAAAATACGTGTTCCTTGAATGTGAAACTTCTTTTCACATAGACGGTTAAAAAGTTACGCGAGCTCAAAGATTGGTAATTTTCGATGTAGTTAAATGACCCAACTTTAAGCTAATATTTCAAGATGATGTATCAATACAAAACCAATATGACTCATGAGGAACCACGATAATATAGTGAATAATATTCACTTTATTATCGTAATAGCTAGTATATTAAAAGAGTAATCTCCAAATTTCGGAACATGAAATACGTGCGAAAATGTTGCAAAATATGTATTGCTATTTCACCTCTCGGGCACGCGTTCGCATCGTGAGGAATAGAGACAGCGACAACAGCGCATTGTTGCGTTCGCGAAGGACAGTCCTCTTAATGCTTGCATGTCAAGTTATCATATCTCACAAGTAAACCCAAGCTAGCCATAACTTCACAAAAATACTTTACACCTTAGTCAAAATATGTGGCTTTACCACGGAGGAGAGAAAAAATTACCGTTTTGCTACCGTCACATGGGTCACAGTGAAAAATATATTCACTGTTCATTATTTTTCTGATAAACAATAGCTCAAAACGGCCAAACCACATATTTTGACTTTTAATTAAGGCGACGTCATCTTAAAAACAAAATTCAGAATGTGAAGGCAAATTTCGACCTGGCAGATGGGACTCGCGGCGGCTTAGTTGGTTATAAAGTCTGGTGTATTGAACCGGAAGACGCAGGTTCGAGTCCTGCCCGCAGTTGAATTTTTGCTTCACTAAAATAACTTGTTTTATGTTTAGCAAGCCTGTCTCGCTCCCCGTGTAGGTACCTATCCCAACGAAAGTACGCGCGGCGGCACTGCCCTGCCAGCGTGGCTAGTCCAGTGGGGACTCTCGAACAAGCAGTGATGCACGCGCGAGCTTTGTTCGTTACTTACTTCACCGATAAAACCGATGTTTTAAAAATTGAGAAACGAGGACACATGGACCTACATAAACAGCAACTTCAATAAGATATTATAGTTTCCTTAAAAAATTAACGTACATAGGTATATGGCTTAGATATTTATAACCAGTCTATGCAGACCTCGTAAAAATAAATCGTTTTTGAACTACCTACATACTACTAAGACCTAGCCTAGATTTATTTCAAACGTAATTTGTTCACCAAAGTACCAATAGGCACGTACCTACCTAACTGGTAATTAAATATTCAGATTAATTAGGTATAATATAAAATTGCACCTTAGAGTCTCTCACTTCTTTTATTTATTTTACGGAGTGAATCTTCTGTGGTTTAGTATGAAATCTTCACAATTTAGATCATACATTTGGCAAAGTATAATTTTATTAGAAAGTATATATTATATAGGTAATTTATAAAAATCATAACTTCCATCCATGATGTAAGTCGATGTCATCATCATACTTTCTATCCATACTTAGGTACTCTACGTTACCTTTTCGCACCTGAACCGCTTATAGATTTCGATAAAAATTAGCAATGAAATAAATTGCATCCTAAGTAAACACATTATAACTAAGCTACCATGTTACACAAAGAAGTTAGTAAATAAAATAATATATTAATTTATTTTACATAGACTTATATTTGAAAAAACAATTGTAAAAGGTTACTTTCGAATCACAGGAAACAGCCGGACATACTTTCGCAATTGATACTAAAAGAAAAAAACACGAATTTTATTATTTTCAATGAAGATATTCAAAGGAACGGGATAAAAAATTCTTGTATAATAGTGAACCCTCTGCTGCCCTTCGAGGAATACGCAGGAATACGCTGCATGTATTTTCTACAAGTTACACGTCCGCTATTACTGCAACTTCTTATGTAGTTAGGTACTTACAACTATAACCTTGAGGGTAAAATGAAACTTATACTAAAGATATACATTGCTGCAATGATTTAATGATACTGAGTACGGCAGCTGCGGCCGAGGTCTTAGGTTCGAGGGTAGTACCTACTTATACAGAATTCATCTGAAAAATATCCTTGCGCTCGTAAGACTGTAATAAAGTAATTTATATTCTTCCTCTAAGGTTTTAATTTTCTTCTCAGTAAGAGCTAATGCTTGCTGTAGTTGAACAGACCCCTTATGTTGTTGCTCTTGAAGTAGTTTCCTCTCATTACTAATATGATTCCAAACAGAATCAAACCAATGAAGACCTTCAAAGTTTGAGTCCTGAAAAAGTTCGATTTAATTTTACCCTTATATCCTCTGTCCAGTAAAGCAATTCAAATAGCGTTGTTATCAACAAACAAGCGATCCGTAGAGCAGCGTTAATAAGTCAATATAATCATCACACAAGGTGGAACTTCAGTGCCTTGGACATCACGTAAAGTCTTACTGTACTATTAAGTTTTGTAATATTACAAAGTAATGTTACACAGAAAGTAACGTAATATCACATTACTTCTCAAGACGCGTCACAAAACAAGACACCATTTTATTTTCATAGATTTTATTAAAACAATGGTCAGTTTTGGTTTAGAGGACGATACCTACTTCTTTTGTAATATTATGAAGTGGGTAACAAATAAAACATTCGTATAAAATATTTAAGTGGACTGTCATTAGATTCAAGATTATCGAGGATTGAAGAAAATTAGTCAAGTGAATGTTGACTGCAAATATCGGAAAATCAACACCGACGTATACACGGGGATTTTCAAAGAAAGATTGTCATAATTCCTAGACTATGACAATCTTTAGTGGTAGTCATAAGCCCAAACAGCCTGAAGATCCCCACCATAGAAGCATGACTAAAAGTGAAAAGAGAATCGGTTTACTAACCTGGTCAAGTAATTTCAATATATATGCAACACCCATTGCGAAGCCGTCATCAGTAAACGCTGCACCGATTTTATTTTTCTTTGACATTTTGTCTTTTGATAATATCATATGCTCTACAAAATTTAAAGTTAATGGTGGAATTATGATGTAGAAGTTTTTAAGATGAATATTTTTCGGATTGCGAAATACAGGTGCGAATACATCAACAAGTAATTTAAAATATTCTGTGCCTTGAATGAAATTTGATATCAAGTCATTAATATTATGATCTAAATTCTTAGAAGATTGGATAGTGTCTGGTCCAACATTATTTTCCTCACTGATTTGTAGAGATTTAACATTTTCCAAATTTGGTAAAAACATAGTGGCATCAGAGCAGCAGTGTCGTCCTCCAGATCGAATCATTCTTACGTATCCCATAGCGTTTCCAATTTGACTTATAAGATCTCTAAATAAATCTAAATAGCTTAGTCCGTCTTCATTTAGACCTAGCACTCTTATGCCCTTATTAAATTTTTCGGCAATCTTGTAAGAATACATATTTCCATTGATATCAGCAGTTTCCTTGAAGTTCCTGAGATCTTTAATCAATCTTGACTTTATATGTTCATCATACATAAATTGGGAAAAGATGAAAAATTTTTTCTTCAAGAATTGATATGTGAAATTCACAGTGGTATTCATGATGCCGGTACCATGAGTTCTTATAGAATTTGCAATATGCCTGATGTTGATAGAATTTAAATGTTTGTTATTGCTGCTTTTCTCAATAAAAATTTGGTTGTTTAAGTTGTACAAGTATTTAGATACAAATATATGGATGTTGCGCATTATTTCTAATACATCCAAACCTTGTTCTAAAGTCTGTGTAGGCAGGTTGTCCTGCACAGTTTTGAGGTTAAATTTGAATTTTGCCATTTGTCTCATCTCACCATAAGTTTTCCAATCTGATAATACAACTGTTGTCAAATTGTAGTACATTGTTGATAAATAGTGTTCTACCGACGGTACAACAGACATATAAAGGTACTGAATCCTAAGGTTATCCACAATGAGCAATAATTTCTTAGTCATATCAAATGTAAATGGATTTACGACATCAAGCTGTAAATGTGAATGAATATGTAGTCGCAAATTAGTTTCTATATTTTGGCTTGCGTTTTGTATTATTTTAGTTTCTATCATAGATTTAATGTTGTTAAAAAAATCTTGGTATTTTATTATACCGTATTCTTTATCAGTTGTATGTAATAACACAATGCAGTCTTCTAAAGCCTTAAGAAAGTATTTTAATTTTAATGTATTCAAATGCATACTAAAATTTTGTTCAAAATAAATTGGAATTATGTTTCGGTGCCACAATAACCATGAGCAATTGCACAAATTATCTATGGAGTGTATAAAATTAGATAAAGTTTGAATTTTTTCCAGTAGTTTTCCAAGTCTAATGTAGCTGTCTTCTAAATAAGTTGTATCTGGGACAAAGCTCAATGCAATATTAGCTGCTATATTTCGTTCGACTGTTGCGGCGCCTTTCAGAGCTTTTTCCGCAATTACAAGACATGTTAATTCATCAAGTCTTTTATTTGCATAATTTTTATCAGTCATTAAGGACTTTTTTACTTCAAGTATAGATGATGAGGACTGAAATACTAGATGCTGTAGAATCATATTTATTGAAATAATAATTTGGTTTCTATTACGGGTTACTGCGTTTTTTAACGTTTTAAGCATATACATTATCTCAAATACAGAGATCAACATGCTTTTAGGCAGTGGTATACCCAGTGTAAGATGCAAATTAATCAAAGTGAGCAGTGAATGATTTGTTCTAGATGCAATATCCAGACCATCCAGAAGAGTTTTTGCATGTAAACTCATTTCTGCAGCACTAAGTCTGTGATGATTAGAAGAAAATATTTCTTCAATATTAAGTACCCACTGAGAACATATAGTATGAAGATTTGTAATGTCTTTCGTCAAGCTCATTTTCTTGGAACTAATGTAAGCTTGTCGTGCCTTTATCATTGTTTGTGACATTTTATCATGTTTTGCATACTGTGAAGCAACATGTCTTTGAAGAAATTGTTCTGGAAACCAAATTGTTGTCCCAATAATATATATGCTGTGTGCCTGAAACAATTGATAGACTGATTAATAAACTTGTGACTCACATTTGTTTGCAATAGTCAAATAATAATAATAGTACCTAAATAATAATATAGTACCTAAATAATAATATAGTACCTAAATAATAATATAGTACCTAAATAATAATAATAGTACCTAAATAATAATATAGTACCTAAATAATAATATAGTACCTAAATAATAATAGTACCTAACCTATGGTTATATGTAATATCAAACATCCAAATTAGACATTTTAGGCAGATCTTTGTAAGATCCGTTTTTGGCTGATCACCTTTTTTAATTGGCTTCTTTGATTAACAATTTCTCCCTACTAATAAAGGAAAAGTAACATTGTTTTTGATAAAAAATAAGTATGTTGTAAGTAATTTACCTTTGTATTCAAATCAATCAAAGATCTAAAAATCTTCTTGTCACCATTACCAAACAAATGTGCAGAAAGTACATAAAGACCATTAAGTTTAATGCATTTGTACATATTGCTAGCATTAGGGTGCTCCTGGACAAGTTTGTCTAAGTTTGCTATTGCTTGCTTCAGATATTGAGTGAATTCAATTGCTGCCCGTGAGAAATTTTTATCCAGCAAACTGCTTTTTAATGTTGTCATATTTTGGAGACTCTTCTCAACAATATCATCATTCATTATTTTATTTGTAATGGTATTTATAGCCCCTACCATAGCCTTGAATTTGTCTTGTGTTAAATCAATATTTTCAGATGAATGACTGAAAGATTTTAAAGTTTTACAATATTTATTCCAATTTGCAATTAAGGAAGTATTAGATATCAAAACTTCTAATAAAACAAGAATAGTAAATATTTCTCCAATGTGATTAATAATGTAGTGCAGTTGTATCCCATCTGAAATAATAAAAATGTAACTTTATTAGGAACCAGCAGCTGTACTCAGCAGTTTCACCCATTTTGTCCTGCTCCTAAGGATTATAGCTTGATGTTAAATAGGCTATATTATGCCTATAGCCTGGTAGATCCAGAGTTTAGTATGATCAAACTAAATCTTCAGCTTTATTATTAAAAAAAAGCTCAGAATTTTTAAAATAACTGTAGTTAAAAGATATTATTGAACTAACTTATATTGATGGCTTCTTTGGAGAATATAGCAAACACTTGGCTGCAGAGATTTCGTAGTACATCATCACAGCGAGTAGTGAACACACTCAATGAACAAATTGACTCCATTTGTGTACTGATATTATCGTTATTATATTCTTCATACACTGATAAGAAAGTGAAATGCCTGCAAAACAATAAATCCAATCACCTCATTGGGAAAAGAGATATAAAAATGTTGATTTCATTTTATGGATATTTCTTTACTTTAGATAAATGAGTCAAATATACTACATCATTACCCGTGCCTACAGGACAATTTTTTTTTTTTTAATTTCCACCTATTCATGCCATATTTTTTTTAATTTTCACCCATGATTTACTTATTAAAATTTTTCATAATAAAAAACTATGTAGAAATACTAAGTCATTGGAGCCACATTTTACCACCTGTGTGCAGAAATCCTCATGAACTTTCACCGCTTGGGGAAGGCAACAGAGCCCAGTTAATGGCAATAGGCAGTGTCCGTTACCCAGGCCAGATGTTGTCGAAAATGGTCATTTGAATCTTATAGATAATTAGTTTTGCGGCTTCTGTAATTGTTGCGCACATTTTTAAATTTGTTGCGCTTATAGTTTTTTAATTATTTCACAAAAACATTTCCTGCTGGGGTAACGTTACCCCAGCAAGAAATGTTTTTGTGAAATAATTAAAAAACTATAAGCGCAACAAATTTAAAAATGTGCACAACAATTACAGAAGCCGCAAAACAGATTATCTATAAGATTCAAATGACCATTTTCGACAACATCTGGCCTGGGTAACGCACACCAAAAGGCACCATGGAACTGTGGGTGTTAATTCATACACCTCTTTAGGGGACAGTTGTGGTATCATGTTTATGTGTTGCTATGTAGTGGTTTACATCTGAAGTCACTAGAACCTCCACCAGCAGTAAAATAACATATCATATCATCAAAGAATTTTGTCAGAGAGTAGCAGATTGCAGCACTTGACCTGCCTATAGTAGGTACTTAAAATTCTTGTTGAGCAATTAGAACTATTTATACCTTTCAAATGCTTCCTTCTTTAGTGCCACAACTTCAACACATAACGAAGATAGAACACTTAACACTTTTGTCATCAAAGTGTTATCAGATGATACCAATTCTGTTACTGGAATTAGTTCACTTGGTGCCATTGTAACTTGTACTGGCAAGTAAGTTCCATTTTCATCCCAAAGCTCTCCTTTCAAAATTGATGAAAGGTCTTGATATTGTGTTTTAAAAAACTGACCATATCTTCTGAGAAGCCATGTCCCAGCTTCTTTCTCTACGTCACTCCTCATTGCTTTAATAAAAATAAAGTACTATACCATGAACTTAACTGTCACTTTTTACACAATATGTAACAAAATAATATTTTAATATTGTGTTAATGGTAGGTAGTACTACTCTTTGAGTTTTTGCTTTTTGTTGATAAATTGTCAATGTCAATCAAGTTGAGAATAGTGTGACCAGATTATTTTTTCCAAAAATACAGAGGCACCCCCATAGATTACCAAAGTACTTTGTCCATTATGTGAACCGTTTTTTGACATTTTATTGAATTGAAATTGAAAAATACCCTTCGTTTTGATATTTTATTTTCGTTCATAAATCTGTTTCTTTGATTCGTTTTTTATTTTATTTTTATTTATTTATTTATAGAAGATAATTACATTTGTAATGATACAGGATTCTCCTGCCAAACTGCTGAGCAGTTTGTCGGCAGTGTTCTCGCGGACACATTTATCTTCTTAACTTACGGACTAAAATAAAGATAATTTAACACAAAGTATTGAATTGCATTGCATTGCATTCACAGATATTATGCACTTGCAGACCTCACAATTACACACAGGGCTATGGGCACATTGATAAATAATGTTTTTTTTAAATATATTTTTTGTGCTTTCTTAGATCCCATAGCCGTAGCAAAATTTGTCCAACAATTACGTTTTCAACGAGTTTGTTTATTGTATTTAATATCGCAATGGGCCTATAATTGGAATATTCCTTATGATTCCCTTGTTTATATATTGGTCTAATAATAACATTTTTCAGTTCGTTAGGGTATACCTTTTTTTTCTACACATTTATTTATAAAAAATGCTAGTACTCCACAGATATGTTCTTTTATATCTTTTAGGTCCTTCACTCTGATACAATCAGACCCCGGGGACTTGCTGCAATTCAACCTATCTATTAATTGAGACACGTCCTTAGGAGTGACTTTTATAAATCTAAAACTAACATGACTTACATTTACATACGTTTGTCTTTGCAGAAATAAATGATTACAACAATGTTTTTGTTTCAATAAATCAATCTCTTCTGTAAATGTTTGACGGAAATTATTACATACGTCACTACACTTTCATTTGTAAAATGTTTCTGAATGACTTCATCTACGCTTAATTTTGTCCTACCTAACCATTCGTTCGCGTGACCCCATCTTTCGCACATCTCCATTACATTTTTCTATTTCTTGTCGCCTAGGGTTCCGTAGCCAAATGGCAAAAAACGGAGCCCTTATACAAAAAGAAAGATGTAGATTCGTCATGACTGTGTGTCTGTCCGATCGTGTCAGAGCCGTTTTTTCCCGAAATTATAAGAACTATGCTGTTGAAACTTGGTAAGTAGATGTATTCCGATTGGATTTTCACACAAAATAGAAAAAAAAAAACAAGGCCCGCCTGTCATGTCCTATCTGTAAATTACTGATCTTTTCTCCCATAGAAAACGTACACTGAATCTGAGGATTATATAGATAACACGACTCTACAAAAAAATTTTCGTTCTTTGTCCTAAAGTTTATACTATTATTTTCCAGTTAGTTATGCACAAAAACGAAAAGAAAATACCTTTTTTCGGTATAAAGTTTGCTTTTGTGATAGTTTTATTTTCAATCAAAAATTAAAATCCGAGATTTTAAAAAAAATCGTTCAATCAGTCTTCTAAGCACAAAAGCAAAGTTTTTCATGCCATATTTTTTTTTTCCGTCTAATTACGACCTAAACTACCGAAATTTAATGCTTTGCAATCAAAGTCAAATTTCATGTTGACCCGTGTAATTGATGTTCACGGAATTCCCCGAACATCGGTTCGCAACTTTTGCGAGGACGATTGCCATTGCTTACAGTATTACGGTTACCAACTTCATAAGTCAAATATACCCAAAAATACCGACTTCCGGTAATATACTATATATAATATGTATATAAAAAAAACTATAAGATATACTGAAAAGTATTCAAATACTGAATCTGCTCATACTGATTAATGATCACTTAAAATACCTCTATAAATATTAAGCAAGACCAACTTATCATTCAAGAGTGAGAAATTTAAAAAAGGATATAATGGCAATATTGAATTACTGTCAAACTGAGTACGTATAGGTACCTACCTACTGCCACACCGTAAGGCCGTGACTTTGTAACGTGTGGTAGATGTGCCCCGTGGTTTCTGTTTTTTTTTATCCGGTCGCTACCTACGCTATCAAAGTCCAAGATCACTCGTTCGGCTAATTTGAGGATAGCAAAATATTCGGCTTTATCATATTTTCATGGAAGTAGAAATTGTGATATCAACAATAACTTATTCACGATCGAATATTAAAACTTTTGCTTAAAAATCTCTATCGTAGGAGATTTAGGTGCAAAAATTTCAATTTTTCCGCGAAGTATTTTACACCAGTCTTCGACGTTAATGATTATTAGGGCTAAAGCGTCGGGGTTGAGCGCGAAATTAAATTTTATTTTTATTTTTCGCAAATGTTTTGGCTATAATCCATAAGGTACATGGCAGTAGAAATTACGACATCAACAATAACTTATTCACAATTCGGTATTCAAACTTTTGCTAAAAAATGGCTATCGTATGAGTTTGAGGTGTAAATTGTAATTTTTTGCGCAATCCACTATTTTAAACCAAAAATTTTCGTAAATTGTTGTTTAAACTTTTGCTTGAAATCGTTATCGTAGAGAAGTGTTTGGTTAAAATTTCCGGCGGCAGTACGCTTGCCGCTTTGACACGCGAGGCCGACACAAAATCAGCGACAAGATACGCGACGGATGCACCTTAAGAGAAAGATGAAGATCTCGATGTCTGTAAGAGAAAGATGGATGTAAAGAAAACAAATAAAAATAAAATAGAACAACATTTATTATCTTAGAAAAGAGAACTTAACTTATTGTTTTTTAAAGCTTTTTAATATAGGGTAAATATTATCAAATGCCTCATAAATCTCTTCTCTAACTTTAGCTCCAGTCAAAACCACTTTTCCGGAAACAAATATCAATAATACTATTCTTGGTTTCACCATTCTATAAATAAGGCCAGGAAACAACTCCGGCTCATATGAACTAAACTGTCCATGTGTCAGTACTAATCCCTCAAGACGAATTGGAAACTTTACATCACAACTTCCAACCATATTCTGGATTTTAAAGTCTAAAAATTTCGCCTGAAAATTAAAATAGGACTTATTAGTACAGAAATTCATATTTTTTTTTTTCATTTTTATTATTTTGAAAGATTTTAACTAAAAAGATACAGAATATTTAGATCCGTATCCGATAAACGTTCCTCAACGACGAACTCAAGTCCTTAGGCTAAGAGCGCGCAGCGAAATTTATTCGTTGCGATTTAAAGTGCGAAATAAAATCGCAAGTATCGCAACCTACAATAACCAACTAGCTAACGATTTATTTTTGCAGTGCGCTGATTGTAGTATATTTCCTTTGTTCGCAGACTTGCGATATTTTTTCGCAAAGATTTTTTATCGTAGTGCGCGCTAACTCTTAATTATTTGATACACTCTTATTACGATATTAGCATCCCAAGGTAGTTGCTAATTAATAAATAGTTACCAACTATTTCGTAAGATTTATGGCAATACTAGTATTTCGTAAAAATTTAATAAAATACAGGAAATAAATCTATGTGGCTGTAATACTCTAACAGTAATTTTGAACTCTCTACTGTAATATTCGGTAAACAATTATAATATTGAGGTGGTAGTTAATATTATGGTAAAGAACCACCATAAACTGCCTCATTAGTCTAGTGGTTCCAAGCTCGACTGCTACGTTATAGGTCCTAGATTCAATTTCAAGCAAGGTCAGCCTTGGGCGCAAAATTCATTTTTTTTTCGCAAATTACTTGGCTATAACACATTCTAGGTACCTAGGTGTTTAGTGTAAATTTTAAATATTCGCCGAATCCACAATTTTACAGCTACATCTCCTAAGATAACCATTTTTAAGCAAAAGTTTGAATATTCAATCGTGAATAAGCTATTGTTAATGTCGCAATTTCTACTGCCATGTATAGTTAAGTTAAGTTTAAGTTAAGTCGCCAGCACATCAGGTTATACAAAACTGACAAAAAATGTCAAAAATTCTCCAAATGATTTTCAATTTTAAAGCACTTAATGATTAAGTTCAAAATCAACTGAGAAAAATTGTCATTTTCTGGTAACTTGATGTGCCAAGCCACCATACCACCATACCTAGAATGTGTTATAGCCAAATAATAAGTGAAAAATAAAATGGAATTTCGCGCCCAAGGCTGAAGCTTTAGCCATAAAGATATAAATTTTAGTTGACATTGACTTTTAAAGTCTGACCTACCGATGAGAGGATTTAATGAAAATAAACAAATTTTCTTGTAAAGATGTGAACCTGAATCCTTCTGATTAAATACCTTTCTTGAATAATACCTATATATAATTATTTTTTTCTTTCATTTAAATTTAAATCTTATCGTATGAAAAATAGATAGTACAGTTTGTTCGAAATAAGTAAGCCGATCGGAAGTTAGCCGTTCCAAACTACCGAAGTGATAAAATCGTATAATTAAATGTTTTAATACATCAATATCGAAATAAGTAAACAAAATCATTAGAAATATGAAACATTTAAGACAATTTTTTTTTTTTTTTTTTTTTTTTAAAAAAAGCTTACTAGCGATGTGGGTCACACATTGCTAGTATTCTTGTTAACCCCTCGTGCTAAGCTAAATGCTTGTGTTACGAGTGGGTTCACGTCGGTAGTGCAATGGGTGGGGTTCGAACCGGCAACCATATGATCGCAAGTCCGACGCCCTAGCCATTAGACTACCGACGCTTCTCGGCAATTATCTTTACACCGACTCTTTCTATTTAAATTTACCACTTCTAAACCACTTGCAGACAACTTCCGATCGGCTTACTTATTTTGAACAAACTGTAGCTGATTCTCAGCCGTACTGAGTATGCATATAAAATTTCATAAAAATGGGTTTCTCAAGCCATTTCGGAGGAGTATGGTAACTAACATTGCAACATGAGAATTTTATATATAAGATATTCATACATACTGTAAAACCAAGTTTCTGAATTATCCTAGCATATTTTCTGGCAGCAAGACGAGAATCTTCTTCACTTTTGGCACCAGTACAAACCATCTTTCCAGATGAAAATATGAGTGCGGTTGTTCTAGGTTCTCTTATTCTCATTATAACAGCTGCAAATCTCTTAGGGTTATATTCTGCATTTCTAGCATGTAGGGCTATTTTCTTAAGATCTAATTTACAATTAAGATTTACTGTTGAAACAATGTTTCTGTAAAGAAAAAAAGTACCTGTTAATTCTACAAGCCGTTGCCCAGTTTCATTCACATCCCAAAAGTATTTACTATTACTTGGTTTCTAAGTGGCGCAAATCAATATGAATCATACACCAGATGTTTATTTTGATTGTCAGCAATACAACAGCTAACATCTACCTACCCTTTTGGGGAAAAAGTGTGATGCTATTTAGAAAAACATACTTAATAGAAAGTAAATGTCTATTTACTTGTCCATAAGTAGGTACTCACTGTAACTGTGGTAATATACCAGGGTCAGCTGAATGTGGGGTCATTGGTGTCATTGGTGCTGGACTAGCCTGGCTTAGCATTTGTTGGCCTGTTAGGCTGCCACTTGTTATCATTGGTGACATTAGATTTTGCTGCAATCAGTAAAAATTTACAAGTACATATAACAAATTTAAGATACTAGCAGAAATCAATATGAAACATTATTCCTTAGGTGTGATTTTTAGTGATTCTTGGTTGTCTTCATCTTTAATGTATTATACACATATACAATACACCTAACCTATATTAGCATTTGTAGTGCAATATCAAATTATACAAATAATTAAGACTCTTTCTCAGCCATCTATGGTACAGTAGATTTTCAATTAATATAAATATGTCAAGTTACATATTAACTTATATGCTACTGCTACTGAAACATAAAAAACATAACAGTATAGGAATAATTACTGGTGTTTGTGGCTGCATCATTTGCTGAGGTGTTGCATAGCTTGCCGCTGGTGCATATGTATGAACTGATCTTTGAGGAGTTCCCATTAGCGACGAACCAAAGCCGACCAGAGGTGATGAGCCCATCGCAGTTAGCGTATGTTGTTGTTGCTGTTGTTGCATGGCATTTGGTAAAATTTGTTGATCTTCTTCTGGCTGATGTAAAGGAGTTCCTATGCCTGGTATGTTGTATGGACTGGGTAGCATTTGATCCATTTTGGTAGTTGCTTTTCACTTTGTTTTAAGTTGATCTATAGAAAATGCAATAGCGTCGAAATATTTTCTGTTAACGAAAGCTTTTCAAACTTTGTAATTATTCTTCAGAAAACAAATAAGCAAGAACATTTGTGACTGTACTTTCACAAAAATTCGATATCCGAAAGGGTACTCAGTGCGACTATCAATATACTAAATATTTATTGAAAAGGTGTAGGCTACCGCCGAGAGTTCAGAAATCGGGAGTCGGGAGTCGGGACGGGACTAGTACTATAATCATTGTCAATGTCAGTCACTGCCGCTGTCACTGTCATAGATATTTTTTTTAATCTTCGTTGTGGCCGTAGACAGAGAATCCAATAGACAAACTGACATCTTCTGTCGCATCCACGCAAGAAAAAGAGCAACTTACGACGATATCGTGTAAAGAAATGAAACAGGACGATGAGATTTTTTATTTCACTGAGCGTGCCGTGCTTTGTCAAGGTCAGCATACTACTTTGATAAACAAAGTCGATAAGCTGACGTGCAGCTCGCTATCGTCTTCCTATAAAAAACAGTTTTTACGTATTAAATGATAAAGTTTTTACGTATTAAATGATATTCATCTTATATTTTCTTCAAACGGTGTAAAAGTAGTAGCGGAACCAAATACCAGGATTGTCTTTTTGGTCGTAAGTATACCACTCTTTCTCAGTCACTAAGCATTCAGTTACATTTTATTATGTTTATATATTGTGTCTAATGTATTCTAGACGTAAATTCATCGTTAAAAAAAGCCCATAATTTTATTAACAATTATAAATTCTAACCTAAAACTTTGCTGTTGCCAACTTTTCTATAAATTATTACCCGATACTATGGGAAAATATAATACGTATTCTGAAGTTTGTATAAATTTAATATCTGAAATATTTAATGGCTTGTTGCCGATTTCCTGGACCTGATAATTTACGTCGAAATTGGATTGTAGCTACAGGGGCACCAAAACTCATCAAACTTTGTAGCAGACATTTTGCTGCTTTTCGTCGTAAGTTGCTCTTTTTCTTGTGTGAATGCGACAGAAGATGTCAGTTTGTCTCACGGAGGAGAGAAAAGCGGAGATGCCACAAGGCAACTAGGTCATGCGCCTCCAACTAGGTCATGACGTCACAGTGGGCGGGGCCGAAAACCTTAGTTTCGAATGAATCGTCATCGCGTTCGGATCCGTGGAGCCATCGTATTTTAATAGGTTTTTAATATTGTTACATTGTTTTAATAATGAAGTGCGTTGTTGTTGGATGCAAAAATTGTTCCGGATCAAAACTGAAACATATTGATGGCATAACATTTCACGTGTTCACCCTTAAAATTACTATTTTGATTGCCAGATTGAAGAATTGCGCCATCTGTTGGTAGGTAGTCGGTTTTAATCGCGAAATTGAATATAGGGACATCTACCGTTGAAGAGGAGCATTCTAAGATTTCTAACAACTACTTATCGATTACGTGTTTTACTACTATCAATGCATGTTATTGTAGCCAATTTTCTGCTCAAATTACTTGCTAATGTTTATTTTGCTTACTATAAGTTATTTCATAGATAAATTACATATCTTATGCATAAAACAAGAAGAATTTAATATAAGAAAAATGCGCCATCTGTTGGTAGGTAGTCGGTTTTAATTGGTGAGCCATTCTAACGCACATAGAATGTTCTGGATCAAAGTATCATGCTTTGTTACGCCATAGTGGCAAAAAAATATACATAGTACAAATTATGGTTCGAAAACTCACCGAACTAGCGCTAGTGTAGCAAGTGGAAATGATATGAATGTAGCAGCAGAGTGAAGTGTGCTGAGTTGAAAAATTGATTTTTATGCAATTTCGTTGATACATTTTTGTTATTTTAATGATTTTATTGTTGTTAATACAAAAAGGTCAAATATAGACGCAATGGGAAAACTTTGTTCAGTAAAAAGTTGTCCACGTGGACGAAAATTGAAAAGTAAAGGAATTGATACGCCTCAACCTAGATCTTTTTTTCGACCAACAGTATGTATAATCATTTTTTATTAACTATTTAAATTTTCTTTCCTTTTTTAATTTAGTAACCTACTCTAATAATTTGTGGCGCTCTTTTTAAAATTCTTCCACTTGCTACTACAGCGCCACCTTAATTTGCTCCCTTTCAATGGACACTTTTTAATACACTGAGATGGTCCTCCTTTCTTTCTACACTCCATAAAAAAAAGAATAAAAAAAAAAACAACAATATCACAAAAATCGGCTGAATTGCCACGAAAAAAAAACTTTTTTTTTGAGGGGTGTGACTTCTTTCTACACTCCATACTTCCAACATAAAGAATCGATTATTTAATAATTATTATTTTTAACACATAACATAACATACCATCACGTCTGTATTCCCCAAAGGGTTAGGCAGAGGTGTACTTAATGTACACCCAGAGTTCGCCAGTATGTTTAGGTCCCATGTAATAGGGGGCGAGCCTTTTGCCATTCACCGGGCACAAATCCAGGCTCCGAGCTGCTACTGAGAATTTCATAGAAAAACCCAAATTACACTTTGCTCGACCTGGGGATCGAACCCAAGACCTCAAGCGTAGCAGTCGTGATTGGGACCACTAGACTAACGAGGCAGTGATTATTTTTATTTGTATTAAAATTGATTAGTAAATAATTGATTTTTGTAATAAAAGTAGGTAATCGTTTTTTTTTTGATAATCGTGCCTTCCTTATTTTCTTGAGAGATCAAATGAAACGCCTAACATGCATCCATGACAATCTATCAAAAATAAACAAATTCAATAATTTTGCCAATAAAGAACCAATGCTAATACATTATGTGATATTTATGTTCTTTATGCGTGGCACATCACTATCATAAGTAAGCGGTACCTATCCATGAATTAGTAGGTACAACATAATCTGTATGACAGTTTCACTAAAAAAATAGGTACGAAACTTCATAAGCGTGAGCTGTCAAAATTATCAAGCCAAATTTGACAAAGCATAGTGTACAGCTGTACAGCACAGAGTACATTATAACTGTACAGCAGGGGCTGGACACTTCTATACTTGATACTTATTGTGTCGGCAGTAGCGCTATCTCTCGATAAATCCCATAAAACAAAAATAAGTTTTATTACGTTGTGCCTCATAATACCATAGATGGGGCTTATTCCAAGAATTGGTACTAGTGTGACTGTTTTATCGACATTTTGTGGAATATGGTGGTTGTTAAGTTTGGTTGTTTTCTCTCAACTTCAGTCACTGTTTCGTGATATTTTGTGCGTTATTATTCAGAAATTGTGTTAAGTTGTAAGTTTTCGATGTGAAACACACAAAGACAAAGTAAATGTATTGATTTACAGTTAGTGCAAAAGTGTTAATCGAATTCTGTGCGGTAAAATGAGGACTAATAATGCAATGGACGTAAATTGTAATGGCGTAAATTTATTATGAAAAACAAATATTATAAAGCACCGAAATAAAGAAATTTCTGAAAAACTTGTTTTTTTATGCACTATGACTACATACAGAAGTATATAAACCTAATATAGGTTAATATATATACAATATACGTAGATACGTACATATATCTATATATATCTCTCTATATAAACCAATCAGTACATGGGAAACGTCAAAAGATGGCCTTAGTGTTCAACAAATGTCAGTTGTGGTGAGTGGTGACACGAATATTGCTGAGAGGGCTCTCTTTTCCTAGTATATTATTCTACTCTTTGCTGTACAGCCACGCTTGTGAATGTCGTAGTAACTTTATTTTCCAGGCTTTTTGTGTTTCTCTCTATAATGGCTGAGACTATGAAACAAACTGTTGCAACCATACTAAAAAGTATCGAAAGGTGAGTGATGTGTTGATAAACCACTTCAAATAGGGTTATGTATGGGTGCATCTAGATACGTTGGCTGGAGAAGTTGGGAAGGCCTGCCAAGTACAAATATTCCTATAACTATAGTAATATTAATTATTATGAGGTAAAGTTTGTAAGGGGGGTAATCTCTGGATCTACGGAACCGATTTTGAAAAGTTCACCAATAGAAAGCTACACTATATATTTTAATCCCGTAAAATTATAAGAAACGTACAGTCCTCGCGGGCGAAGCCGTGAGTGGAAAGCTAGTGTTTCATATAATGATGCTTTAACTTCATCCATATGTTTCTAGATACAATCCTGCCAATCTCCAAACTTTGGAGAGATATGTTGAAATGCAGTCACGAGAGAATACCTATGATTTGGAAGCAAATCTTGCAGTGTTAAAGCTGTACCAATTTAATCCAGAGAAGTTCAATGCTGACATCACATGCCAGATTCTGTTGAAAGCCTTGACAAATTTTCCACATACTGATTTTACTTTATGCAAATGTCTGCTACTTGAATCTGTGGTTAGTATGCACTATAAATTATTATTAGAGTTAAATTATAATTCAGCAATAACCAGAATAATAGATTTTGCATTGTTTTCATGATCATATATTTGTTTTAGGTGGAAAATGAGACAATATCGCAAATCAAATATTTAGCAGATATTTTAGAGCAGTGTGACTTTGCCCAGTTTTGGAATAGAGTTCATCAAATGCCTGAGCTTTGCAACCGTATCAGTGGTTTCCATGACTCTATCAGGAAGTTTGTTTGTCATGTTGTTGGGATTACCTTCCAAACCATTGATAAGAACAACCTTGCTAATTTATTAGGAGGGATTGATGGTCAGTATTTATTTAAATAATTACAGTCTGTCAAAATATACTTATACTACCTATGTATAATAATATCTGGTGTACCTCTCACCCAATCTAACCTGATTAGATTTATTTTTAGAAATATGTACATTATTAATGATTTTTCATCTGGGCATGAATGAAGAATTTGAAAGAAAATAAATAACCTATACTTTGTCAAGCAGATTAACCACTTTTTGTCAGATGGAACTAGTGATTGCAGGAACATAACAATATGATTATCGATTGGATTATTGACACTTTAATTAATATCTAGTATTGTTTATGAATTATCTGTTTTCAAATTGAAAATGGTGTGACGTCAACCACATTATAAAGAAAGTATAATTTTATGGCACTGTGTTATTGGCGAAATAAAAGATGTTCAAATAGAAGAGGAAAAGTCACTGTCGGCGCCGTCACAATAGCACCATAGGTGTTCGCAGGGAGTACGAGGAATGCCGGGGGTCCTTCCACTTCCAACGCGCCTTATCGAGCCATCGCGTCCTGATAGCCACCAAACATTATTGTATCTCATTAATTTATTTTTACATACTATTTGCCTAACGTGTGAGTCGCCTACTTCTTCTATTTTCCTTACTTTTTATAGACATTACTTTATTTTTCAGATGTGACCTTGAAACACTGGGTAAAAAAGTATGGATGGAGAGATGATGGAAATCTTATCTTTATTGCTAACCAAGATGAAAACATCAAGACCAAGAACATCACTGAGAAGATTGAATTTGACCATCTTGCACCACTGATGGCGTTGTTGTAATCTTATGCAACTCTGTATTGAATAAATTTTTAAATAGAATAATTACTGTGTCATTTCTTGCTCTAATTGTTTTCATTGCGAGTTATAGTTATAAGTTTTTCTTAATTTGTTGCTCCAAGCTTCATAAGGCATCCTCCATATCGCAAAATAAACGCATTATGGAATGCAATAAATGTCTATATGAATAATATTTCTAACCATGTCTTCAACATCAACATTGTCTTCCTCAAACATTCCTGTGATATAGGTAAAATTCGGCCTCAGGCAGGATTCGAACCTGCGGCCCTCTGGTTAAGTACACCAGACGCCGTACCAACTAAGCTACCGAGACCACTACTTGTGATGTCGAATTTTACGTCTTCAGGAGACGTCATTAATAGTAAATGTATAGATATATCATATATCTATACAGGATGTCGGATGTAATTCTCTTAGATAGACATATATCTGAGATCATCATCATCATCAACCCATTACACTGTCCCACTGCAGGGCACGGTTCCCTCTCAGAACGAGAGGGATTAGGTTATAGTCCACCACGCTAGCCTACTGCGGGTTGGCAGACTTCACATGCCGTCAAGAAAATCTCTCAGGCATGCCGGTTTCCTCACGATGTTTCCTTCACCGTTTTAAGCGCGTGATAATTAATTGTTAATACGCACATAACTTCGAAAAGACAGGTGCGTGCCCTGGATTCGAACTCGAGACCTTTGACTTGGCAGTCCAATGGTCATATCACAAAGCTATCACTGCACTTTATATCTGAGATACTTCTATGGAAACGGGACACGGTATTAAAATAAGTTCGGTATAGTATAACATGAAGACACATAATGGTTTTATATGTAGGTACTTGGGTAGGTACTAGCTGTGTAAATGAATAACTATTAAATTAAACATTTAAAACCTTCTATGAAGCTCCTATTTTAATTTTAATAAACCAATAAAAACGTTCATCGCCCATTTCTCCCTTAAAATGCGTTAATTCAAAAACACTGAAATATAAAAATATTTTATTTTATGATGATTATCTACATTCCAATCTGCTGAAGTTCCTACCATAAACACGATACTCCTATACAAATGTCATCTTTTTTCTGATTCCTGGAAACATCTTAAGGGAACATTAGTGCAAAATTTCAGCATTCTAGGTCAAGCGATTTGAGCTGTCCCCCGACCTTTACTGCGCATCGGTACTGATTTTCAAGTGGCTATGGCGCTATCGCTAATTTTTATTTATGCGTCATTGTTACAATGAGTTCTATTTCATTTTTTTTTATATTTATATAAGTAATATTATAAAGGCGAAGAGTTTGTTTGTTCGGTTGCTCGCGCTAAACACCAAAAATATTTCTGAATGAAAACAGAATTAACAATTCCCACCCTACTGGTTGGAATTAAAAAAAAAATGTGTTGAATAATCCATTTATCGAGGAGGCTTTAGGCTATATAACATCACGCTACTACCAATAGGAGCGGAGCATAAATTAAAAATGTTGCAGAAACGGGAAAGTGATTCCTTTTGAGCGCTTCCGTTGTGTGCGCTGAACAAATTGTGCATAACTTTAACCGTTTAGTTAAAGTTATGCAAAATTTGTTGTATTAGGGAAATGTTGCGCTTTAAAAGTTCTACAAAAAAGTCCGCGATATTATATGGTAATCAAATTTGTTTTAAAATAATGCATTATTTCCTAAGGTGTATTCACAGACATGATATTAATCCATCAAATAAATACGTTATTCATCACAAGTATTAAATATTGAACAAAATTGCCCGTGACACAATTTGATTTCAATGAATACGTATCTCAGGAGATATCACAATTTTAAAATATACGCTTTTCCCTTTACGCGGACTATGGGTGAGCACGTTCTCAACTTGATGTAGAAATCAATACTACCTACTGGTAACATATAATCATTATCACCTGTAGGAACGTAAGTCCTTACAAAATGTTTTTTGGTGACAACCCTAAGCTATTTTCAGTGTCTAGACGATTGTCGGCATTTATAGCTCCGACAAAGAAGTGCGCTCATTGTTAGATCTCATTACACTATGCTATAGGTAAGTAACTACTGAATAAATAACAATAAAAAAATATGTTCCATCTTTAAGTTTACAGCCTGACTGCCTTATTTTACACAAAAAGCATACAGCGCCTCTCGTGTTCAATATAACAATGCGTTTAGGGTGCTGATGAGATTGCCGCGTTTCTGTAGTGCTTCAGGGATGTTTGCATGGCCGGGTAGATTGTTTTTATTCAGTAATTAAAAGATGCTCATCCCTGGAACGAAGGGTGCGAGGCAGCACAAACAGCATCCTTAAAATGATCTCCAGCCGACTGGATTGCGCGATAGTGAATCGGTGCTGCAGACTTTCTGCTGGAGTTGCAATATAGTGTATATGTAGGTTGTTTTTGTTATTTGTATTTTATGTAGTTTAGTAACATAGATATAATTAAAATAGTTACTAACACTAAGTATGAGGTTTGTTGCTCGAATAAATAATTGAAATTGAAATTAATCTCTGTTGTCCATAGCGCGACTGCTACGCTTGAGGTCCTGGGTTCGATTCCTGGGTCGAGCAGAGTGTTATTGGATTTTTCTGCAAACAACTTTAAACGATATAGGCACCTCTAAAATGGATACACTTTCACCCTTTGAAGCAGGTTTCCTGTCTACAAGGACAACCTGATTTGGTTTAATGAACTAACTTTATGGTAAGTAGGTAGGTAACATTCGTTGATATTGATGAGAATCATCAATAGGTGTTGACGTCACCTTAACGTAGAACTTAACCAACTTAACGACGTAGATGTCGAAGAATAATTCGAAATCACAGGCAGTGGTTTCGTAAGGCCCGGTATCCACCAAAGCGGAGACGAGAGCTGATGTGTTTTGAATAACCAATCAGATTTCCTTATTTTCACGTCTCCTCTCCGTTTAGTTTCGGTGGGAATGGATTGAGCGGAAAGGACAAGAGATTTGTCATTTTCCTTGAATTTTGTGCCGCGAGCGAGTAAACGGCGCGGCACAAAATAGGTTACTACTAAATAAACCCTAATTTAATGAAAAACAATTATTTGAGTATGTGGGTACCTTCTTAAAACTAAACATTATGTATATAATAGAGTAGAAACTTAATTGGGTTAAGGAAACTTCTAAAATGCTTCCTCTCCTGCCACTATGTTTAATTTGTTTCCTAATTTCCTACTAAGTACACTTAGTAATGGAAAGGGAAAACTAGGTAAAAGGTACTTATAGTGAATTGCATGTAACACGGTAAAATTTTCGGTTATTGGTATTCCTGACATGTTATTAAAAAAATAATTAGTACGCATTGAAACGAATTTTAATTTAAATTAAAAATGTCTTACGTAAACTTTTATGTACAATGACTTGTTGCAAAACGTAACAATAAAAAACAACAACATAATATTTAACAAATAATTAAGTGTAGACGTTTCTTTTCTTTTACGCTTTCTTTCCATGACTGTAACCGTGCTCTTTGCCGCTGGCGTGGCCTCCCTTTTTGCCATGGTCGTGATGATGAGCGAAATGTTCTTCGTGACCATGATGTCCTTTGTGGCCTTTGTGGTCTTCGTCGTAATGTCCTTTGTCGTGGTGTCCCTTCTTGCCGTGGTGCTTCTCGTGATGGCCCTTTTCATGATGACCGCCTTTCTTATGGTGACCGCCCTTCTTGTCATGGTGGCCGTGGAAGTCGCCATGTTTGTGATGGTGGCCACCTTTGTGGAAGTCGTCGTAGAACTTATGTTCCTTGTGATATTCATCTTTATGGGACTTATGATGAAAACCGGTTGTTTTAGAACCTTTCTTGTGTCCTTTTTTGTGGCCGAATTTGCCGCCTTTGTGTCCGTGCGCCGCTTCGTGGTGTTCACCATGGTGGTCGTGCTCGTCGTGATGTTTCTTTTTGTGCCCTCCGTGTTCATCGTGATGCCCTTCATGGTGGTGTTTGGCGTGTTGTCCGTGTTCCCCTTTATCATGGTGGTGATGAGACTTATATCCCTTGTCACCTTTATCTCCATGCTCCTCGTGATGATGGGCATGGTGTTCATGGCCGCCTCCTTGTTCATGGTGGCTATCCTTTGCCTTCTTGTGTTCGGTGCTCGCTATGGCTTGATCGGCGTTTTTACTGCCGGCGGCCGATAGGTCAGTACCGGCAGGTGCAGGTGCTGTTATTTCTGCGACAGGTGCAGCATCCTTTTCACCTTTCAAATTGGCTACATTCCGGGCATGCGCGAATAAGACCACGCATGCTAAAACTGGTATTAAAAGGAGCCTCATGTCTGAAAGAAGAAAATGTATTTAGAATTCTGAATGACTTATATTAAAAAAATAATGATTAGGTAGGTAAGCATAAATTTTAAACTCACTTTGTCTGGCTCGTCTAAAGACGTAGCCGTCACCGAAGCCACGATAACAGTGTAAAAACTGTTACCGCACTTTGCATTTATAGATAAAGTCGCTTTCATCTTGTGTCGATTACGGAGTGGTGTTTGGCAATAGTTGCTGCAGATTTCTGGATGAATGATTCTGCGACGGCGCCGTGGCGAGTATGACGACATCGTGTTATGGTTAAACTGTATTGGTTCCGTTAGTTCGACAGAAAATAGTGGCATTGAACAATTTTTGAACTACTTACCTACTAATATTTAGGTAGTCTAATAATGTTAGTTTAGATACTATTTGTGAAAACATAGTTTGAGGACAAAATTAGACAAGTTTTAATTTGGCTTTCGTTTATTTACAAAGACGTAATACATAAAGTAACAAAGTACATAATAACATAATCTTAACGGTATAATAATATTATCAGTGCTTGCCATGGTGGAATCCCCAGTGCTTGTGGTCATCGTGACCACCCTTCTTGCCATGGTCATGATGGTGGTGGTGGTGTTCTTCGTGTCCGTGGTGTCCCTTGTGTCCCTTGTGGTCTTCATCATAATGATGCTTATCATGGTGACCGTGTTTGCCGTAGTGTTCATCATGATGGCCAGAGTGATGGTGACCGCCCTTTTTGTGATGACCACCGTGTTTGTCGTGGTGTCCGTGGTGGTGGCCGTGTTTGTGATGCTTGCCTTCCTTGTGGTGGTCATCATAGAAGTGATGATCCTTGTGGTATTCATCCTTGTGGTACTTCTTGTGATAACCCTCGACCTCCTCGCCCTTATCGTGATGTTTCTTGTGATGGTGCTTGCCGCCCTTGTGGTGGTGTCCGTGCTCGTGGTGTTTGCCGTGATGGTCGTGCTCATCCCAGTGCTTCTTGTGATGGCCTCCATGTTCGTGATGATGTCCTTCGTGATGGTGTTTACCGTGATGTCCATGATCGCCCTTGTGGTGATGATGATGTCCGTGGTGACCTTTATGCCCCTTTTCACCGTGTTCATGGTGATGGTGTGCGTGATGCTCCTTGCCACCGCCTTCTTCGTGATGATGCCCGTGATGGCTCGCTGCGGCGACCAGGTCGCCCTGCTCCACTTCTCGACCGGAACAAGCTACTACAACACATGCTAGCGTGGCAAGGGCGACTAGCGACCTCATTGTTATTGTTTTACTTCCCTATTTGTTGTTTATTTGATTACTTCGACTGAACTGTCTGTAAACCGCCTGTGACAGCATTTTATATCATTAAATTTGCGGGTTGCAGTCGGTGAAACCATCGGGCAAGGACGCCACGCCGGCGAGCTCGGAACGCGTTACGCTTCATGATTGCGACATGTCCAAAGGCCTACGCAAAAAGACAGTCAAATGTACACATATATAGGTACTGTGCTACTGCAGTTGGTACCTACAACTGTAATGTTTAGTTTACATAGCACTAGCAGTACCAGCCAGAACAAATTATAGGTTTATTTTCATAAAAGCTGCATTCAACTGACCTACATACATAATTATAAAAAATATGTTACTCATACATTTTGAACACGAAGTTATCCGCAGCGACCGCTGACCGTAACTGAATAAAGTCTGATGTTAATTTATTGTTTGGCTGAAGTCTGAACTATGTTTTTGTTATCGTGTTTCGTATTTAAAATTGGTTAGATTAGTAACAGAGTTGTAGGGTTTTAAATAAGGGGTATTTAAATTTATGTAAGTATTGTTAACCATCTTTAGTTAAGTTTGAAGAGTTTGACCTATCTTCTTCGATTAGAATATTCTTAACGCTTTAGGTACTCTCAAAAATCCTTACATATTGTCTATACTTCTACACTAATATTATAAAGAGGTTAAGTTTGTGAGTGTGTGAGGTTGTAGGGGGTAATCTCTGGATCTACTGAACCGATTTTAAAAATTATTTCACTAATAGAAAGCTACATTATGCCTGAATGACATAGGCTATATTATACCGTAAAAAGAAAAGAAGCCGCCGGCGGAAGGCTAGTAGGTACTTAATAAAATTATAATAGGTCGATGACTACATTATAGACATTGAAGAAAAACTAATATACCTATATGACGGTTATATTTTTGAAAAACAGAAGCTAAAACAGTATTTTTTAGGACGAGGCGTTCCTCCAGTTAAGACAACCGGACGCTGTAGCCACAAAGCTAACGAGACGTCGAATACAGGTCTTAAGACGTAGTTCCGAATAAGTACCTACTTACTGCCTGAGATCGTAGTGCTATGAATATAGTATAATTATGTAAGGTATTTTATGTTATTGAATATTTCTAAAGTACTGTTTATATTTCTTTAAAGATGTTTATTCTAAAGAAATATATATATTTCTTTTGAAATCTTTAGCATGCCTTAATGCAAAATATACCCAATATAAAATAACTGCATAATAGATACTATGTTCGAAACACAAAAAAATTAAGAGCACATCGCTTTTGAATTTTGTGACGATGATAAAAATTATCTACATGCAAATTAATATAACATTCCATCAGGCCCCCGAATGGTTAGAAGTAGAGGCGTGCCAATGTAGTTACATTTCACCGGTATGTTTGGGTCCCATGTAAGGGAGAGCCTATTGCTACTAAAGGGGCATAAACAAATCTAAATTACGAGTTGCTGCTGAGAATTACATATAAATAACCAATAACACTTTGCTCGACTGAGTATCGAACACATGACTTCCAGCGTACCAGTCGCGCTAAGTAGCACTAGACAGACACGACGACTACTTTAAACGGTAAAATAAAATTCTAAAACTGTTGTTTATGCTTTCTTAAAAAAAATAATTGATGTTATAGCATAATACTATAAAGTATGTATTTACGGGACACCTACTGCACCTACCTAAGTAGATGGGAATATTAGGTACCAACCTTTGTCTCCACACACGTTTGTAAAAAAAGAGAACTACGTAAAAAGTAGCAACGTTTCTTTTTCAAAGTAGGTAGGTACTTCATTTTAACATATAAGACTACTCTTTATGTTAAATTGTTCATCACTTATCAATATCAAATTACTTATAATAATAATACCTACCTATTCTTATTGATTCGGGTATATAATTATGCAACTATTCGCTGAAGGTATCAACATTGCAGAAATCAAGTTCACTGGATATTTAGTGATTTCAATTAATTGTTTGTACATTATAACAGTTCAGTGATACGGTTGGTGGTTACTGTGGTGTAACCAATGGTTTAACAATCAGGGTAAGTAATACAGAGATAGAAGATCTTTAGCGCACCAACAACTGCTTTGTGCGGTGCAAAGATGTATTGCGCTGACTAAAATGATTCTGAGTAGAGTAAAGAACGAATTGCGATAATAAATATTATATCTACTACCTACTTCTCCGATTTTTATAATAGATAGGAAGCGTTGATGGTTATGGTAGACAGTTTTTTTTTACTTTAATTAAAGCGGTACAAACAAAACAGTACAATATAATAATAACTATCATACATGTTGGTCACAAAAAATTACAAAATTCATCAAGAGGGAAGGGAGGCCTTTGCACAGAAGTCACATGAATAATAAATATTTTCAAAAATAATTATTTATACCTGCTTGAGTGCAGTGATAGCTGTGTGATACGACCATAGGACTGTCGTGTCAAAGGCCTCGAGCTCGAATCCAGGAACCTCTGACTTTTCGAAGTCATGTGCGTACTAATATTTAATTATTACGCGTTTAAACGGTGAAGGAAAAATACGTGAGGAAACCTGCATGCTTGAGAGATTTTCTCGATGGCGTGTAAAGTCTGCCAACCCGAGAAGGATTGGGCTGTAGACCTGTAGTCCATAACGCTAGCCTACTGCTAGTGTGGTGGACTACAGCCCAATCGCTCTCATTCTGAGAGACGACCCGTGCCCAGCAGTGGGACAATATATGGATTGATGATGATTCGCTTAAAAACTTTATTAAATTTTTATGTGTTATGTTGATCACTCATATTAGGTAGGGCCCTATACATCTACTTGTTAGACTGGCATCGACGCCCATAACACTCATATCCGGACGCTACCCAGTGCGAGGCACATAGACAGTTGCCTCCACTACATAGTGGATAATCTGGTCCTATATATTGTTACGCTGGTTACGCACCTACAAACTTTTGGTAGGTCCTAGTGCTACATGAAAATATTATCTACAAAATAAAGAGTAGTAAAGTACTTTTAAGTATCTAAATAAATAGGTAAGTAGTAATACTTACTCTGAAGTCTGAACGAAGTACTAGTAAGTAAATGGAATTCGGTTCCATTTTGTATGGAGAAGCCTTTATTCAGCAGGGTACCTCTTTTCGCTGCTATGATGTTTGTACATATGTACGTTATCTTTCCGTGCAGAAATACAATACACTCAACATATTGACTAATTTCAGAACGTCTAATTTCTCAATCGTCCTTCCTAAGTAGAATATTTTTTCATTAGATTCGGTTTTAGTGTACGGCTGGCATTAATATAATTGTATAACTTTTCCTTTAATTTTATTATTACCTATTTTTGTAACACTAGTAACTCATATTATCTGCAAATTCATACCTAGTTCTTTTAATTTTTAACTCTTACCCATGCTATCAGAGTTCACCGTGGCCCTAACGGCAAACAGACGAAATATGATTCAGAACTACTTATTATTGTAAAAAAATACAATTTGTTATGATGTCTACGAAAGTTAGATCACTAATCACTTTACACTATGGGTGGCGATTTAACCTCCCTATATTGATGTGTTAAAATCTCAAAAAAAAATTAGGTATTGTTCAGCAACTCAACAAATGTAGGTCTGTTGGAAATCTTAATTATTTGAAACATTTTTTGGGCAGAATAAAATATGAATAAAAAGTTTTTTTATGAAAAGTATTTACTTTGTAAGTATAAAAATATGAACAACAACAATAACAACTTCCATTCTTAACAACTGTAAATAATAACAATCAGTATACATGGTGCCATCAGTGCTTGCCGTGGTGGAAGCCCCAGTCCTTGTGGTCATCGTGGCCGCCCTTCTTGCCATGGTCATGATGGTGGTGGTGGTGTCCCTCGTGTCCGTGGTGTCCCTTATGTCCGTGATGATCTTCGTCGTAGTGGTGTTTGTCGTGGTGGCCGTGTTTGCCATGGTGTCCCTCGTGGTGACCGGAGTGGTGGTGACCTCCCTTCTTGTGGTGACCGCCATGATCGTCATGGTGAGCGTGGTGATGTCCGTGCTTGTGGTGCTTGCCCTCGTCGTGGTGGCCGTCGTGGAAGTGGTGGTCCTTGTGGAAGTGATCCTTGTGGTACTTCTTGTGGTAACCGTCGGTGTGTTCGCCCTTGTCATGATGTTCCTTATGGCCGTGCTTCTCGCCTTTGTGGTGGTGTCCGTGTTCATGGTGGTCACCATGGTGGTCGTGCTCGTCCCAATGCTTCTTATGGCCGCCGCCGTGTTCGTGGTGGTGTTCGCCATGGTGATGCTTCCCATGATGGCCGTGGTCACCTTTGTGGTGATGGTGATGTCCCTTGTGTCCCTTGCCACCCTTGCCGCCGTGTTCATGGTGGTGATGCTCATGGTGGTGATGTCCGCCACCATGCTCGTGATGGTGTCCAGAGGCCGCGACCGCAAGGTCCTCGGCCTGCTCGCCGGAGCACATTGCTGCCAGGCATAACACACCAACTACTAGAAGCAGCTTCATATTTAAAGTGGTTGTTGTACTTCCTCGGTAGGTAAGTCCTGAGAGGAAGTCCGGTTGTAACTGACCTCTGAAACATTGATTGCCTATTTATATCGGTAAGTAGCAGAGCACCGTCTACAGCGGTGGAGAAATTATTCCGCAAGCGGCTCTACTAGTTCATGGACAAATTTAAAAAAAGTGGCAATCACTTTGTTGGATGATTTAGATAATGCAAGTCATATAAACATGATGAATACCTTGACTTGTTGGAATTGGAAAGTTGGAAAAAGTATCCTGGAATAACTTCGGGACAGTTACCGAAGATTAATTTGTTAAGAAACTTAATAATAGGTGTACTATTAATATATTGTGTGGTTCCTCTTTCAGTAGGTACACTGGCGTTAATGTCTCAAGAAGTCTAAGTGACTTCTTTGAACTAAAATGATGGACTTTGTTTTAAAAGATTTTGTAAAATTGAAAAAAAAAGTGTTTGATATCTTTCAATTATAGATACTATTTTCGTTTAATATTCACTTAAGATTTTTTACATGTCAGTAAAGTTACAGGTAATTAGGCACCTACCGATATTATAAAATGAATAAAAATGGGTATTGGATTACAACATAAAGTTATACCGCATTAGTGTAGTGGTAATAAGTGCAACCGCAGCGCTAAGGGTTCGATTTCCAGATCGTTAGATCTATGTAGTGTTATTGTGTTTTTCTATGAAACTCAGGAGCTCAGAGTTCTGATATGTACTATATTACATTGCCACCTATTACATAAGACCTACACATGCAGGCGAACTACGGGTGTACATAACAGTACTTAAGCACAATTCTGGGATTGTACTGAAATACATACAGGCCTGCGTGATGGTATGTTTATGTTATGTAATATAGTCATAAAAATCACCTACTTACAAAATAACTGATTTGTCATCACGTGATGGAACTGTTCAATAAATATTATAAGTATACCTATAGCAATTTTTGTATTTTTTATAATAACTTGTGCATTTGCTCTTGGAAAGCTTAATTGGGTGAAGTGATGATGAAGACCAGAGATGGCCACCGGAAATATTCAAAAATAGGTATTTCACGGGTTCCGAATCGATTATTTTAACCTCTCTTACTAAGCAATTTGTGCTCTCCACAATGCATATGGTGATGTACCAGGAGAACTCAATAATTACCGTCCTCGCATTGGGAAAAGCATATTTTATAATAGGTGATAACTGTATGACATTCGGTTATTGGAACTAAAATCAACCCACTGAAAAAACAAGAATAAAAGCGCGTTAAAGTATGCTTCTGAGGTTTCATTAAAATTTCATTCAATATTTTGTAATGTTTTGCCGTTTATATTGGTGCAATATAAATAGCTTAGTTGTTTTTAATATATACATATGAAAGGTTATTAATTTTCTCATTAAAAAATTACCATCTACGTCCAAATCTGCGTAGTTTTAGTGTTTAGTACCTAAATAAACATTTGCAATGGTTGTTTGTCTGCCACAGCTGTATTAATCAGTGACTTTTTTACAGAACATAATATTATTTACATTCCTACTACAAACGTGCCTGTACTCCTCCAAAGGTAAGGCAGAGTTGGTAGCTACACTCACAGATCGTAAACATGTAAGTGTTATGTTAAAGCGGGGAGCCTTCAACCAAGCACAAATCATACTCCGAGGTGCTAGTTAGAATGACACAGAAAACTGGACCTGGGAATCGAACCTATGATCTCACGCACAGCAGACTCGTGCTTGTGACGTCCAGACCAATAATTGTTATAATTCGGTAAGTTTTTCTAAGCAGAAATAAATAAACATAAATGGATTAAATATTATTGCATATTTATACTTTCAGGTAGGTAGGTAGGTAGATTATGAATAAGTTTTCATATTTTACAAGTAGGAAACCGCCGGTCGAGTGAGTGCGTAGATAACGTAGGACCAACATGAATAGGTCTCGACATCAATGGCGGCATTGTTAACCTCAGCTCGTAGAAATCTTCATTCAACATAACACAGTTGATTGACGGTTCATAAGCTCGAGTCTATCGAAAATTATCTGCTTAGTGGGTCTTTTCGTGTTCCAAACGCCGCTATTTGGATAGCGTTAAACAATTCTTCCGAATGACTTAGCACTGTTAATCCCCGCCCTTGTTGGTCCATGTCCAGAGATTTAGAACATAATGCAGATCTCTTCGTTTAATTTTACACGCTTATGAGTTCATCAAAGTCTTTTGTGAATTTGAGTTATGTATGTAGAAATTGTTATTGAACAATATATGTTATTTATATTTTAATCGTGTAGGTACATATTTTAAGATCTTAGTTAAGACATAACTGTTTGTAATTAAATTGAATTAAAGTAAATTAAGTAGTACTTAGATACTTGATTTTTGTCAATTATTCATTAGCTGTGCTCAGAGCTTTGGCTGCATGAAGTTAAAAGATTTCCGAGACGGCAATACATATGGCCTAATTAACGTATAATAATCGACCTCCAAATGTTTTAATAAAAGTATTAAATACTAAATAATAAAATGAGGATGATTTTTTGGTAACTAGACAAATTTGGGCACGTCCCACAGTATGCAAGAGTTGCTGACTTATTGATTTCTTTAAATTAGACTGCTGCAACGTTAATAGAGTTAAACATTACACAACACTTTATAGATAACAAACTCGTTTCAAAGCAAATAAGGTTTGCTTAGTACCTATTCATGACATTTCCATATACTTTGAATACAAGCAATTTTTTTTTGTTTTATTTTCTGTCGACTTACTTAATAGGTACGTTTGGAAATTGGAATAGCAATAGCGGAGTAGTTGCCCGCGCTTAGACAAAGATGTTGTGGTCAGCTTAGTATTCAGATTACTAGTATTCTCGCACATAAGATACTAGTATTCTTGTTAACCCCTCGTACTAAGCTTAATGATTGTATTACGAGTGGGTTCACGTCAGTGGTGCAATGGTGGGTTTCGAACCGGCAACTACATGATCGCAAGTCCGAAGCCCTAGCCATTAGGCTTCCGCTGCTTGATATATTCACATAAATCCATATTTCCGTATTTATTGCCTGATTGATTAACAGACTGCCTCATTAGTCTAGTGGTCCTAAGTGCGACTGCTACGCTAGAGGTCCTGGGTTCGATCCCCAGGTCGAGCAAAGTGTTATTGGGTTTTTCTATGAAATTCTCAGTAGCAGCTCGGAGTCTGGATTTGTGCCCGGTTAATGGCAATAGGCTCGCCCCCTATTACATGGGACCTAAACATACCGGCGAAATGTGGGTGTACATTAGTACACCTCTGCCTAACCCTTCAGGGAATATAGGCGTGATGGTATGTTATGTTATGATTAACAGACATTTAAAATAGTCAACATATTTGCATTTATAGTGCACTCCGTGCACTTATGTATATGCACAGTTTGGAGGTTTGATTCTTGGTTTAAATGCAATAAGTGGTCAGCCTAGCCATTGATCACAAGCTGCTATTAAAAAAAACGATTATCAGCCGAGCCGGAAATCGGTCCTGGAACCTGACGTTCAGCAGTCCCGCTTGCGGCCAGTAGATAAAAAAGGGATGTATATAAAAATCTATTTCCGCATGTGTGTTAGATAATCACTGAAAAAAGGCTCGACCGATTTGGGTGTTTTTGTTGTGTTCGTAATTTTTAAGACAACGTTTGTATGAAAGGATTTTATTGGATGGGAAAATTAACACAGGCGAAGCTGCGCACGGTTAATAATATTAGGATTTTCTTTTTGTATTTTTAAGGCATTTTTCATGCAAAGATTATTAAGTTATTTTAGAGTACTGAAATTTAGAGTACTTAACCAGAAGGCGCAGGTTCGAATCCTGCCCGCGGTCGTATTTTTCCTTCACTAAAATAACTTAATAATCTTTGAATGAAAAATGCCTAAAAAATACAAAAAAAAAGTTAAAAGGTAAGGTGGCATCATACGACATCGTACTTGCTGTAAAGCATGTCATGTCGGTTGAGGATGTCACTGGCGTCGCCTCAAAGACGTAAATTAAAAATGTGATGGCAAATTTCGACATGGCGGGTGGGAGTCGCGGTGGCTTAGTGGTCATAGCGTCTGGTGTACTTAACCAGAAGACGCAGGTTCGAATCCTCCCGTCGTATTTTTCCTTCACTAAAATAACTTATTAGGATTTTTTTATTTATTTGGACAACCAGTAGCTGCTACATTGTTTCTTATATCTAAAATATAGTTACTGAAATTGAGGCAAATGCACAACATTTTAAGGTGTCACAGCATGCATCACATTTATACTACATTATTATGTACTTTGGTCTAATCTAACAGAAAAGAGGATTCAGCATTGTTTGGAAAAGAACTGCAATAATGTAAAAGGCGGTTCAACCTACATTAGGTACCTACGAGAGTTTGCGTGGCACATGCACAACGAGTCTGTAGTGATTGGACCACGAAATACTTACCTAGATGATGAAAGATCACCGCAGTATTACTGAAATGCTAATGACCGCGAATACTTATTTCACACTGAAAAATTTTGTTATTGTTGACTCTATTGTTTTGAAATTTAAAAAGTTTGTACATAGGGAGATCGCAAGTCCCCATGTACAAACTTGATTAATTTTGTTATTAAAGAATAACTTCCTCATAGCATTTATCCATAGCGTGATCGTAACGCTTATAGGTCATGGGTTCGATTTCGAGGCGGAGCAGTGTTATTGGGTTTTTCTAAGAAATTCTCATTAGCAGCTCAGGACTTTGGATTTTTGCACAGGTTAGCAATTGGATCGCCTAATATTAGCTATATGGGGCCCTTACCATACCGGCGAACTATTCTTTCGGGAATACAGGCGTGTGGTATAATATGTTTTATAGAAAAAAAAAACAATTTATGTAAAGCATATCATCTGTCCCCATACATATTTCCCGAAGGGTTAAGCAGAGGTATAGAGCAGGTACTTATATCTACGGCTGGCTGATAATTATGTTATACCATGGCATCTTTAGTATCGGTCCATGGTACCTAATACTAAGAATTTCGTAGGGAATACCACTACTTAACGTTTTGCTCAGCTGAACCTCAGAGAAGTACTGGGTTCGATTTCCAGATTAAGCAAAGTGATAATGTAACGTAGTTGTACGGTACAGCTCGTCTCGTTAATACTTAGCTACCTAAGTATTAACGAGACGAGCTGTACCGTACAATTAGTCAAATATCCAACTTATAAGCCTACGCTTATAAGTTGGATATTTGACTAATTTAATCCAACACGAGGAACACCTTTGGCCTCTGTAGGTTAACCATCTCTACCTAGCCCTTCGGAATTCCCAGGCGAGACCATTACGGATTTCTTTTAAGATACTCAAATCTCCGTTATTTTTAAAAATATTATTATCTAACGATAAATAACAAAATTTAAAATAAAACAAAGTGTTTGTCGGTCACATACAGGGAAGGGTTCCATCGTTTTTATCACGTATATTTTTAATTTTTAATTCATAATCAAGTTCTATAAACGTTTTACCTGACATTTTACTGTTGCTCTATCTTGTAGCAGACCCATAAGTTTAGCGATAAAAGGCGAATGCACCAAATATTCTGTATGGAAAACTTGTGTAAAATTGTAGCATTCTTCTGAGGACATAGCTTTTCTATACAAAAAAGGGTTTTTTATTTTCTGTTTTAGTACTTGATTAATTTAGAATTTAATATTATTAGTAGGTAATAATATAAAATTCTAAATGTACGTTTCAGTTCAGGTTTTATGAGAGCAATAGAAGCCAAAACAATTACCATTAGAGATGAAAATTATTGCTATTGTTTGTCTGTGTGATGCTTGTACGCGCATCACGCAAAAACTACTGCCTAAATTTAGATGCATTTCTCATAGTTGTAACTTAAAATCGAGTGTAATTTTTATCTTGATAATAATAATAACTCAGTTTTTAGGTGCCGTACCTAAAAACTAAGTTATTATTGTAAAGTAGAAAACTTTTTAAAGTACATAAATAAGTAAATCCTTTTGGAACATAAGTGAAACCGCTGGCAACAGCCAGTCAACTGTCGAAGTATTGTGAACGGAGAAAAAAGTTCACTGGGTAACAAACATATTCTTTCAAAAAAATGTAATTACGCAAGCTTTTACTTCGAAAATTATTGTTTATTATTTTTCTACATTTGAGTAACTATGATTAAGTCTATAGTATTGTAAGTCAGCCAATAAGAAAGTTGCGACGGACAGATGACTATTGCGAAATTAAAAGGGTTCGTTTAAACTACGGCTGCGGCTGACTGACAGACTGGTGTACTTAAAACAGCGGTGGATTTTTCTTCAAATTTCAGACTGCTTTGTGACATGCATGTTCAGATATTAAGTCTGGACTTTAAAAAAGACCATGGTTCTCCAAGTTTATTTATTGGTGTTTCTTCTTAGATGGAGTAGGCTAAGACATACTGTAGGTACCAACTTACTTAAAAAATATAAATACTTATTGATTTTTAAAGTGTCTAGAGAAGATCTATTTTCTTACAAAAAAATATATTATTCATTTATTCACTACGGAACCCTAAAAGTGGTGTCTTGCGCAAATAAGTAATAATGAGAAGCTAAGTTCATGATCGTCACGGTCTATTGAGCACTTTTCTAAAGGTTTGCTTTCAAAAGAGCCCCGACTTTTCAAGGCCGAGGCCTTCTGAAGTACTTTCGCTTACTATGGAAAAATTATCTACATTTTTTTTTATGGTCTTGATAAAATAATTGACCATGGTTATACTCCTTGCTATGTCATAATCATATATGGTAGCTTATGTAATCTGCTGCGGCTGAGAAACTTGTAGCAAATAGGCCATCGAAACAAAGGCTTTGAGGAGAGAAATATAGACAATCAGAAAACAGCTATTTAATTGCTTTAAATCTAAGATGATAAATGTTGATCTTTCACGTTTATCATCTTAGATTTAAAGCAATTACTTATTGCATACTACAATCACAGCTGTTTGCAAAATATAATTACATTCGCGTATTGTAAATAAATTGGTAACTGTGAAAACCTAAATGGTATCAAGCAGTATTCTACATTGCGCACTTGTACATTGTCAGCTTGCCAATAATAATAGCTGGGTACCTACGTAATATAGTTACATCATTTAGAAACATCGGGGACAATACAACGGTGGTTCGACCCTGGTTCTAAAACGATCACGGCTATAACTGGACCATGTTCACTGCACTGTTTCTTTACGGTACTGCGCCCGGGCTGGCTTTAAAGGAATCAATGTCCAAAGCAAAAGTCCTAGTTCCAGTAAAACACATAGCACTAATGCTCTTAGTGCATCCAGGGCGCCGTACTTAAGGGCATTAGCGGTAAGAAGCCTAGCCCTACATCAGTGAATCTTGTTAGCGCAGTGGTTTGCTAACACTGTTATTACTGTAACATTATATTCGTAGGATTAAAATAACAGTTTAGATATAGGTAAGTAGAATAGTTTGAGGAAAAACAACTAAGTAGGCACGCATTAACAATAGCGAGTGCTCAAGGAAGGAAGCTGTGTACCTAAATATTTTTTTTTTTTGCGTGGTGAAAATTATGTTAAACGAACTTCAAAATTAGGTCCAACCTGCATATAATGTGGAATGCTTGATTGCTTGATTGAGTATATTTTGACAATACGAACATGATTTTGATGCGGCACGAATGACGCATTGGAACGCGACCGGCTTTTGTACTTCGAGTTCGATGATAAAGGAGAAAACTCGTTCGGGGTACATTAAAAAGAAAAGATATTTGCTAATTGTTGCACATATTATTACCGAAAGAAAAGTACCGCATACAAATTTTATAGATATGCACGTATATATTGAAAATGAATACTTACATAATACCTTAGATAATACCTACAATTTTTCTTTGCCTAAAACAGAAAATTATATATATTTTGATAATATTTATAAAGTTGCTTATTGCCTCGTAATGTTGTTTAATGTAGGTATATCAATAGCTTTATATAAAGATTACAACATGGCGAACGTGGTTTGAACAACACATTGTTAGCAATCAGGAGGTTACCCCGGATAATCCGGTCCATTGTTAGCTATTTTAATGCTTATACCCTTTGTGCGTGTCCTGTATTAAGTCATACGCGGATAATCGCCGTATTATGTAGAGTTAATTTTCCATTGGCTCGTATCAAAGGCATTGGCAGCTGCTTACTGTCGCACCGAAACAAATCGGTGACATATTTATACTTAATACCAGTACCGATATATGTTTGCAGTAACAATATCCCACGTTCTATTTGATATGAGTAGGTAAAATATAGATAGGTATAGGTACATACATACCATCACGCCTGTATTCCCCGAAGGGTTAGGCAGAGGTGTACTAATGTACACCCACATTTCGCCGGTATGTTTAGGTCCCATGTAATAGGGGGCGAGCCTATTGACATTAACCGGGCACAAATCCAGACTCCGAGCTGCTAGTGGGAATTTCATAGAAAAACTCAATAGCACTTTGCTCGACCTGGGGATCGAACCCAGGACCTCTAGCGTAGCAGTCGCGCTTAGGACCACTACACTAATGAAGCAGTCAGTAATAGGTATAGGTATCTATATTTATTTCGAAATCAGACATCGCAAGAGGCATTCCTGGTTTATCCATGTTTGCTGTCATTGTCATCATTATGATTTTTATTGTATTGCACGATTAGTACTTATCTACTTACTATTTTTTTTTAAAGTCACCTCCGGACTGGCGATGGAGCCTAGCCTTGTGTGGCAGGGTTTTCACAATCGTATAAGTAGGTACCTATACCCAAACTCGAATCAAATAGGTATAAGTATATAGAACACATAAATAAATATTTGCATCGAGTGGGTCCAATTTTTATTTTAACCCGATAATAACAAATGAAAAGAAAAATTGGCGTCGTCTCGCCTAGGGCGTTTATTTTAATTTTGACAGAGTACTAAAATGTTTGTTTAAAAATCATTACCTTACTTAAATAGTAATGTAAATTATGTATTCTGCCAAAATTAACAATTTACAACTCTGCTTTCTGCTAAGACAACAATTTTTAAGCAAAAGTTGAATTAATCAGTTGTACTATAGTTGATCGCGCAGTTTTTACTGCTATGAACTTAGATTTTTTTATAGGCGCGAGTACAATCTAAGAAAATCATAATAAATTTGAATTCGGGCCTTAGGCGAGACAATCCGCCTTCCGGCTACTGTTTACTTTTGTCATTTCGTTAAAGAATATTAAAAGGTTGCATATCATTGGTCAAAAACTTACTTTGCTTTTTACAGGTAATCTTGACTTACTGTCACGCATCGTCGAGTGACCAATATTTGTCGGAATAGAACACCGTAAAGATGTTTCCGGTTCGTAAAAGTATCATATTAACTGCGCAAACATTGGATCGGAGGTTTTATCGTTGGCAGCTGGGCGACACGACTAATTACATCAATTACAGGCAAACAGAACCCCGCTCGGGTTTCGCTCCCACCTTTGTCAATATTTGGCGAGTCGCCGTGGCCACCGCCATGCGCCAGCCCGCCCCGAATGGACACTCATCTACGCAACATCACACAAACGTGAGCATTATTAATGCACAAGATCATACCAGTCATCTTTAAACACTTTACTAATAGGGCACTTTGTAATTTCAAAGTCACGCTTATTAAAGATAGGTACCTATTATCCATAGGTTCCTAATGGCTACAGGTAGTTCCTTACAGAGAGTAAAAGAAATACAAAGAACGAATTCAAAAGAATGATTATATTAATAACTACCTACATAAACACTGTTATTTAATGTCTGTCTATAATAGCACAGATAAACACTACAATCTTAACTACAAAATGAATGGCATGTAAATTCGGAAAGTCGGTATATAATTTATTTCATGTTTTAACAGTACGGTATATTAAAATATTGTTGTTTGTTTGTGAAGCCCAAATTACATTTTATTTATTTTAACATAATCTTTCTTTCAACCGCTTTATATCCAAACATCCATTTAATTTATATTTCATACAGAGATTGACAATACTTACCTTTTTTTACCCTTTATCTTCATAATACGACATGTGTGTTAGTGTGTGAGTATTAGGTATTGTTAAACGATTCTTGTAAGCTGCAAAAAGGCGAACACGTCGTGAAACCCCGCGGGCGCAACTTTTGACAAAACAAGTCATTCAATTTGTTCGCTGTTAGGTAGGTATAAGGTCTAATCCCTTGCGACTTCACAATTGTCACAAAAAGGCCGA
>OY292520.1:6056805-6117834 GCA_958496365.1 Subacronicta megacephala | reverse complement strand
TACGCGCTACGAAGCTACTACGGTGTAGATAATTTGCTACAAAGAGTCTTTTGTACTGACGCTGACGATTTAAAATTAATTTTTAGAATAAATATACATCTCCATATCGTCAATCTCTTTACTGCCCTACCAAGTGCAGGGCACGCGCCACTCCTCAGAATGAGTAAAAAAGTACGCAGCATCGCTCATGATGTTTACGAACAGACATAAAGTCATAATTAATAATATTATGAATACGCACATTGATTTCGACACCTTGTAGGAAATTATAACTTTAGTCTTTCGTCAATAAACCGTTTCATCACAATAAACTACTTATCTTTTCGTTGAATGCCCTAAGACGGAACCTATTGTTTTCCACCTATACGTAGGTATGTAGATATATATTTTATGTTTCTATTATATTTAATGTCTGATATTAACCTTTGTGACCACATATACGCTGTACGAACGTAGCATACGAGTATTGTCCCTATTGTCAAAGTTTTTGTTGCGTAAAATGTATAATTTTAGTATATATATTTTTTTATTCCAATAGACCGATATAAAATGAAAGGATTTGAAAAATATAAAAAAGTAGTTTTACACCATTTATGAAATCTATAGTTTCTGCTTGGTAGTAGGCAGAAACTTGGGGAAAAGTTGTGAGTATAGCATACAAGTAAAAAACTTAGTCACAAATTAAGTTTGGGGATATACGTAAACTTAAAACACGTTAAAAAGCCAATAAACCCTACTAGGTACTTCTAATACTATTTTTAATTACTTAGTGCAGTTGTACCTTTGCATCGGTGTTTTCTTTCTTTACGCGTTTTAATATTTTTACTAAAATTATGAAACCATAAAAACATGCTTATTTACTGAAGCATTGACAGCCAAGTGATATAACCTTTCGATTGCCAACGCAAAGGTCTCTAGTCTAGTCCCTAGTCCGAATCTAGCCTTGAAATATTCTTTTTCGTTGCCTAAAAGGTAAGGGACCTGCATTCCTCAGAGATTTACGCTACGGCGGTTGAGGATGAACCAAACGAACTATGGAAAAATGTGGAGTATACGTTTCTTGTCATTTTATAGGATAATATATGTCACTCAGAAATAATGTAGCTTTCTATTGGTGAAAGAAACTTTCAAATCGGTCCAGTACTTTCAGAGCAAACTATCTATTAAATGCAAACAAACAAACAACAAATATTTCCTACTAGCTTTCCGCCCACGGCTTCACCCGCGTGGTTTCTCGGCATTTTTGCATTTAATTTCTTTCCGTTTTTGGAACATTTTTCATTTATGCTCCGCTCTTATGGTTCTTAGCGTGATGATATATAGCCTATAGCCATCCTAGATAAATGGCCAATCTAAAACTGAAAGAATTTTTCTAATCGGACCCGTAGTTCCTGAGATTAGCGCGTTCAAGCAAACAAACAAACAAACAAAGAAACTGCTCAGCTTTATAATATTAATATTAGTATAGATTTATAATATTAGTTTAGATTAATAACTAATTTGTAACCGATGACGACAAACTTATGGTAGTTTTAAGATTTTAGTGTTCTTCTCAAGTAAGTGACATTTATGTCTTTATTAAGAATAAAGTTTCTTTAAACCTAAACCTAAGTTTGCCAACCCGACTTTAATGTAACCTCTCTTAGAGGAGGGTCAGAGTGGAACTATAAATAGATTTACCTTAGCCCCTGTAGCATTGTAGGTAGGTATGTTCTTGCCAATATCCCAGTAACCTTTTACCAATCACGATAGGGTCAGCTTCTAGTCTAAATATTAATATTGCGGCTGAATATTAATATTTTAATAAAAAAAACTATAATCCCGTTTAAATCCACTTTTCATATCATATCCATTTCTGCTCTCCGATTTGAAGATAGGTACTTAGTTTGTTCAGAGGGTTATTGGTACTAACACTAGAGAAAGTAAATAAGTTATTCTTTGTTACTAAAAGTTTATAGACTTCTCGTCTGAAATAAAGGTATATTATTATTAAAATAATCATCATCAACCCATATATATACTGTCCTGAGCACGGGTTTCCTCTCATTATGAAAGGTATTAGGGTAGAGTCCACCTCGCTAGCCTACTGCGGGATGGCAGATTTTATACCTACACCGCTGAGAAAATGTCTCAGCCATACAGATCTCCTCATTACCATGTTCGTTCACCGTTTAAAACGTGTGATAAATAATTATTTACTAATACGCACATGATTCTGAAAAATCAGTGGCGCGTGCCTAGATTTGAATTCAAGACCTACGACTTGGCAATCCATCGGTCATATCACAAAGCTATCACTGCTTAAGTTTTATTTGACTATTTGTTATCGAGCTATCCCCAAACATTGATAAAAACACACTTTGAACAGATTGATTCGATACATGCAAATTTAGTTTACGGTCAATATTAATAAAGTTATGTGTCGTAGTCTAAGAATTAAACGCCGGTTTCATCTTCTTATTTTTCTAGTGCCTCTCCATTACTTGGATCTTGTGCCAAGCCAAACAGATCTTCGACGCTGGCAATTCTGGTCCACTCGCGGATGTTTCGTAGCCAAGATTTGTTTCTCCGTCCAGCACGTCGCTTGCCTTCGATTTTGCCCATCATAATTAATTGGAGGAGGTCGTTTCTCTCATGGTGTAGGACATGGCCTAGATACGCCACCTTTCTCTTCTTAATGGTCTGCAATAATTCACGGCTCTTACCGACGCGATGGAGTAGGTACTTTTACATTCTAAATCTGACTTACATTGGAAATCTTTTGTGTCCAACTTATAGTAGTACTCGTAGTACCACATCTCTAAAGCTTCGATTCGATCGCCGGTTTCATAAAGTACCTTTTCAATCGTATTTTCAAAATATATGACCATTATGATGATTTTACTACTTAGTATAGTTTCTCCACCCTTTCGTTATCTGGATGCAATGTTTGCAGCAGATGTATACCTATTTTGATAGGTGCAGCGTGCAGATATGACTGAGACAAGTGCAATATGCTAATCTTTGCTGCTAAGATAATATTGTATAACAAATGATTTATCTGCGATAGAATATGTCTTTGTATCCCGCCTGAATATAAGAACTTTTGAATCAAATCCACTTTAGGCGATTTGTAGGTATATCGGTGACTTCTATTTGTAACTAAACCGGGCCTTTTCCCTGAAATCGTACGGTGACAAATTAATGATACGACTTGTTATTCGCGCTATATCCGCGGCGCCTGTAATTATTATTAGTATGTCCAACAGCACCATTGTTGCAACGGCTATGTGCTCTTCGAGGCACGGAAGGCTCTTGGCTTTACGTTATGCCATCTACGTTCTAGGACAACTTAATTCGGTGTATATTTATGCATTATATAAATTTCTTATATTTCGAAACATAATACTTTTCAATTGAATGTAAGTATTTAAGAATCACATTTGGTATTTTTTTTTTCATAGGTATAGTCTTTATCTCTCTTAATAAATTATTGATAACTAGCTTTCCGATCACGGCTTCGCCCGCGTGTTTTCTCGACTTTTCTGAACTACAATATGTATGTATTATACATATAAACCTTCTTCTTGAATAACTATATCTATTAAAAAAAACCGCATCAACCTCGCCTTATACGCGAGGTCATCCAAAAAGGTCGTATCGGTGTATGTCCTTAGTGACTAGTGACTTCTCCTGAGCGACGCTGCCGCTGAGATTCGTCTTATAAATTCCTTCTATTAATCAGCTTTTTCATTCTCTCAACATGTCCAAACCATCTAAGCATAGTTTTGAGTTCGTTCACTATACTATCTTTCAGTTCGCAACGTTATCTTATGACATTATTTCTCAGTCCTATTCCTAGTTACACTGTACATACTTACTACGCAACGAACGCATTTCCATTAGTTTTCTAGTAAATACACTTCCTAAGTAGTAAAACTCATTCGCTTGTTCAACATGAAACATTCAAAATGAATAACTTCACACTCAATCTACTGTAAGACTAGTATGCTATATTTGTAGACTAACTTTATATTAACATACTTACAAACCAATTTTCAAAAAGAATAGAGTCCTGTCTAAACTTCTAGCTTCAGCAGTTAAATTTTCTCAGTTGATTTTGAACATAATAGTAAACATTTTAAGGTTGAAAATCATTTGGATAAATTTGTCAGTTTTGTATAACTTGATGTGCTGGCGACTGTACACTTTACGAGCTAAGTGCGAGACATCGTCGGCGCAGTGAGCCCGAGGCGGTCCCTAGTATACACGCCAGACCGCATCGAGGGGTGAAGACGGCTTATCTCAATTAAAATCTTTTTTCCTCTTATCCAAGCGAACGTTTTAAAATTTCAAAATATCCCCAGGGTTCGATGAATCGTTGCCATAACAAAAACAAACTTTTATTTTCTTTTATCGAATTCGCAATTTTAGATGTTTTGACTAATATCTTTTGAATTAGATACTCAAAATCTTATTTAGAGAGAGAATTACAATAATTAAAAAGAGATGCGGTTAAAACAAATGTTTTTCAAGCAACTCTATTGAAATAGTAGGAGATATAGAACCATAACCCTGAGAATATTGACGCTATATCCTGACACGGACATTCCCCGCGTTTGTCTAGTTTTTCCAAGCCCGGGAGAGGACTTCCCATAATCGTTTCTTAGCGGATGCTACGGAGTAATAGTAAGTACTATCTTTATCCGCACCTTAAACGTAATAGCTGTAAAATTTCAAGTATAAGCCTTATATTAAAATCTATAAGGCTTTACTTATAGTTTCTAAGGTTTCGTGATTATTCTGTGGTATTTTACAAGCATAATATAGATCAGTTTAGTGATTAGGAACTCAGGATGTGGTTGAGTAAACTACCAGATAACTGTAGTTGTAAGAGAATACACCGACTGCGGCATTAGTCCAGAGGTCGTAAGTGTGACTGCTGCGCTAGAGGATCCTGAGGAGTTTGGATTTGTGCCCTATAGGCTCACCCTCTATAACGTGGGAACTAACTAACCCAACTGGAAAAACTCTCCTTTATTAAGCGATTTATAAGACTAAACGTCTTTACAGGTTAAGGTAATAGGGCTTTTACCAGCTAACGCAGTTTTATAAACACATTTTATGGGAATGATATGCGGCGTACTGTGGGTGTTCATTAGTAAACCCCTTCCTAACCCTTCAGGAAATATAATAATAGGCAATAGAATAACTGGATAAGACTATACTGCAAATATTTCTATAGAAAAAAAACCGAATAACATTAGTATACGACACATTTTATATACAGAAGAATGAGACGAGAAAAAAAAAATGAAGATATTTAACATTTTATTAACTAGGACGTAGGGATATTTCTTGTTTCATGCGTTTCAGTTGTTTTTTCCGTAGTCGGGTTTTGGTTTTAGTTTCGCAGTCTATTTCAATCAATAATGTAGTAGAACATAAACTGTACTTTGTCAAATACATAGAAGGTGCTAGTTGTGTGTAATTAACAGAACGTATATAAACCCGTCTGAGTTTTTCCGATAGTCAAGGTTCTTTCGGTATTCTTCGGATCAAGCCAAACCGAAAGACACTTCGTTTGTTAAAATTAAGCTAAATATTTTTTTAAATTAATTATTATCTTTTTGTAGTGCTCTTTTTGTTTTGTCAGTCATATTGATTTTATTGAAAAATCATAGCTTATGAGACGAATTAATCAGCACCTCATTTGTCAAAATCTGCCCAGTGGTTTTTGAGCTAATCCATCCAACCCAACATACATACATAGACGCATACTTACATTGGTTAAGGCACTTTCATACATACGTACTTATATCATACCTACTAGACTTTTAACTCAATGCCCTTCCTTTTTTGTAGTCGGGTAATCAGATCAGTTCGTATTCGTTCGTAACACCCTTAATATTTTATTTTACCATTATAAGAGGTTTACAAATAATGAAACATTAAATTACTTATGATATCAATTGGAACTTAAACTTTCTAAAGCATGTATGTAATAGTACTTGGGTAGTATATCATTATCATACCTTATTATTTTAGGTCTTGTTATGAAAGCTCAGAAGTTTAAATGTCATCTCTGCTTACTTTAGCTACTTATACTGTTTCTTAGCCATCAGTTCAAGTGTCCCATACTATTTAAATGGATCTCTATGTGCTGCTGTATTTGACTTCAGCTGCTTCGCTGTCGCTGATTAGATGCTATTTTTCGTCTTAGAGTCAGCCGACATTAACTCACTAATTTCTTGAAAGAGTGTGACACCTTTTAATTATTATCTTAGACACAGCGCGGACACAGACTTATGCGGAGAAGTCTACTTCTTTACGTAATAAATATAATAAATATGAAGCATAGATTGTTATTGTATTCAAATCGATAGGGCTTAGGCGGGCGCGCGGAGGTGCAGAGGTGGCGCGTGTTGAAAGCCACCGATAGCGCCTTAGCAATGTGCCGCCGGCCTTAAAAGCTTTTATATTCCTTTAGGAAATAATACAGTGTAATGCCTCTCGCATTTCCGGCAGAATACAAAAATATTCATTTTTATTCCTAGCGTTAATGTTTCGAACGGTTTGCTTATGGAGTGCGGCCCGGGGGAGCTCATGGGGCTTTAAGCTCAGATATTCACGCACCGTCTACTCGAACGCGTATTAACACTGATACACGGTGACGCAGTCTATCATTGAATTTCTTTTTAGAGTACTCAAATGTCACATTTTGCTTTGTGTTTAAATAAAACTTATATGTAAAGTAGGAATCTTGATTCTATAAAAATAAATGAAATACACACAACATCTTGACACTACAACGTCAGTTTAAGTCCTTAGAAAATGGAAAAAAACATTAAAAATATCTTTCAAAAACACTTTAGACACCAACTATTGTACTTAGATATGTTTGTTGCTTTCATCCGCGACACTGAACTCTGTTGTTCTGTACCCATCCCGAAATGATAAAACATATATTTTGGATCTTTTGGCCTGTGGACTCTGGTCCAACACATACGCTCTAAGCTATAAGTATTTTTTAGTATTTAACCTCTTTTCTTGTGTGCAGGTGTGAGTGGTGTCGGCAGCGCAGTTTCAAGCGCGGGTGGATACGCGGGGTTGTACGGGGGCTACGCGGCGGCTGCGCTAGCCGGGCTGGCGGGCCCACCGCCTAAGCGCAAGCGCCGCCATCGCACGATCTTCACAGAAGAGCAGCTTGAACAACTCGAGAGCACCTTCGACAAGACCCACTACCCTGATGTCGTGCTTAGAGAACAGCTTGCTTTGAGGGTCGACTTAAAAGAAGAAAGGGTTGAGGTATGTGTTTTTAACGTTGTTCTTTTATCAACCACAGCTCATAGGTTTAACACGTCAACGGCTCCTGAGTATCGTAAGGGAAGAAAATTTCAGTAACAGAAATGGTACTTCGTACTACTCTCCTTGTCTATAATAAATACTCTTTTTTCTAATGCTCGTGTGCATAACGATGAAGTATAGCGAAGCACTTACTTGATTGGGATTATTTGATTTGGATTGGTGTAGGTACTTATACATATTTTTAAAATGGAGGTAGTCACTAAATCTTCAATTCTACTTAGTGTATAGGTAAATTATATCATAATGTACAACACAGTAATGCCAGTTGCAGTCAATGATAATTTTACGTCATTGGTTGCAGTAGTCATTTTAAAACGAACACGTACAACTAATGGTTACGTGCAGGTTCACTAGCAACCCAAAGGACTTTTTAGATAAAAGGTAGCTTAGGTATACCTATCCTTCCCTAAGGTCCAATCTGTCTCTATATTTGAAAACATAAAAAACAAAGAAAGAGTTACTTTCGCATTTATAATATTAGTGTGGATATAAAAATTAATAAGCTAGTTGACTGTAATTTTTTGATGGTCTCCTGAAGCTGCTTACCATAAATAGAGCTAATTAATAAATTTAAAATTATATTTTTTTAGGCTAGACAGAGAGCGCACTATATCGGCTTGTGACGTCACAATCCGATATGCCGTACAATTCTATTCTAACACTCTTTTGCTGGAAAGGGACAGAACATCCCCTCTCAATCCCCACCAAAACCTTTAAACAATTATAATCTTAGAACTTTACTGGTCGTTAACATTTATTTTTTCAGTATACGTCTTATATTTCATTTTATTTTTCAATAGGCCTTTTATATTTAAGAAATGCTAAATCAGTTAACTGTCATATTCTCATAATTCCTTATTATATATTGTTAATTTGATCTGGGTTCTGATTCTTACCTGGGACTTACCTGTATGGTTGCTTACCTACCTACGATTCGTCATTTGGGTTATTGGGTCATTGGCATAAAATTTCAAGAAAATCACAATAAACAATTATAATGAACAAATACCTAACAACATATTATGGTGTACTGGTAACTTACGTCTTTTGTATATCTTTGTACAAAAGTTAAGAAATCTACTTAATTCATAATGCCAACGCAAAACTGCTTTTTCTGTCCTTTGTTATTTAAGGCTTCCACGTTAATAATGTTAAGAAAAGAGAATTTTGTACCTGTAGGTATGTATTTAATTTTTTCTTAGATTGAATAACGAATTACCCACCGCTTTTTGTATTATTATAAAAGGGATCATTAACTAAATATTAAGTAGATTACAAACATTAATTACCTAACAAAGATTTGTTTATAATTGAGCGCATGTGTTTCTGTTCTAGTACTGGGTATTCCTCCTTCAGCTTCCACTCGAAAAGATATCTGGCTATAGTCCGCAATGCAGGTTGACAGCTTCATACTCTAAGAACCTATGGTTCATGTCAGGGCTACCTACGTTGTTGTCTTTTCATTGCAACTCTGACCACCATGCCTGATAGGCCATTTTACCACCGGTCCAACTCCTGTAGTATTGATCATTATATATCTTCAAGTATTCTGATAAGGCTTTTTCGATTATTTCTATAAATATTCAGTAAGTATAGGTACTTACTAGACCTGAACACTGCTAATACTCCGAAAATGGATTACGGCTAAACCGTCATAGTTGCTCGATGAACTGTCCAAAGAAATCAATAATAGGCTACTTTTATTGACATATCAGCTTAGTTCTTATAAAAAAAGCATTTTTATCTGAAAAATACAAACTATTTTGTCTAATCCTTAAAACCCTTTACACACCATAAAAACATCTTTGGCGCCCGTGACGTAGTATGTGACGACTGTCGAGATTAACGGGGCGTAACGTTTAGTAGTAGCGAAGGGCCAATGAGTCAATAATGCTGACGCGACATGTTCTACCACATCACCTATGTGGGTGGTCGGCCACTCTGCTCTACGAGGAGAACTGGAGATGTTTTCTCTAGAAGCAAGACTATTCATATGATTTCAGTGCCCGTATTGATTTTGAAATGGATAATCAGGTCACCTTACCACAATTTTCTTGTATGTGTGTTGTATTGTTGAGCTAAATGACTGTATTTATTTATGTATATTCTTGTATTGTTTAAATGGTTTTAGGTACAATTTAATGTTCCTAAAAATACTTGTGTGAGAATTCGGCCTCAACCGGAAGATTAGGAGTTTGAATATTAGAACGGAGAGTGCTCTCAATAGAATTTATGATGTTGAAATATGTCGAGATATGTTTGTGAGCTACCGGCTACCGGTGTTGAGGCGAGTGTGTGTCGTCCACTTGACAGCGTGCCACCCAGACGGACAGCACGGGCACTGTTTACACGCCCACTTATCTTATCCGGCCACGGACTGTGCAAATCCAAATGACATTCTGTAGTTCTTAACTTTCAAAGGTTTAATAAAATTCATCTCATGCTACGTCAGTGAAGAGAAGTGGAAAGAAATGTATGTACGGAATGTATTTATATATGTTATCAAAAATTCTGTCTATGTTATTATCTTCTGGTGAATATTTTTAGAGATATTCTACAACCTGCATAAGTAATAAGCAATCCGACACTTACAACCTACGAGTGCAACGCTTTTGTTTCACTGCCTGTTGTCTTTGGATCAGTGAACATTTTAATCCTGATTCTTTCACTTGTTTAAATTTTAACCTATTTACACTCAATGTCATTCCTATTAAATCATTTCCATTTACTATTCTATAAAAAGTAAAAAGTATTGTTTTTCATATGGCATAAAGCAGTGATAAGAATATGGACTGCCAAGATATCAAGTTAGAATTCAATGCACATCTCTAACCCGAAGTCTTCTGCCACACGCCCAATAGCACACTGACTTGGTCTATAATAGCCTCATTCTGAGAGAACCCTAGCAGTGAGACAGTAAATATAATTATGGTGAATTAATATCTATTGGCAGCTTTACCAGACTACATACTTCGAGAACTAGAGTTTCGCCAGCATCGGCGTGGTATAGTTATTTTTTATAACTAAGTTTAATTTACAGGTTTTGTCACAGTAATGAAATGTTTAACGTCTTGTCGTAGATCATTAACTTTTCGTATAAATTGGAAAATGAAGCCAGATATGTACTTAAGCAAGTTAAAAGATAAATATACGTAATAAATGTAAGTAATTTAAGTGATTTCTATGGCTTGTCTGGCTGAGAGCAACGGTATACATGTGAAATTTGCTTTAGTGTAAACTTTTTATTAAGGAATCCATAGTAAATCACCGCGGGCGGGTAGAGTTTTCAACCGAGTAGAATTTTGCCTCAGGGCAAATAAAAAGGGACGCCCGACGCGGGTGAGACGGGAGCCGCGAAAATTAATCTGAGTTAATTAAATTTGATTTATTTATGCTGGCCCGACCGGAGTGGAGGGAACGATAAAAGCACAACAATACCGCTAATGAGGGTCACTTTTGCGGCTTTTTCCCGGATAACAGAGTTTTTCCGATTTGCGTAACTTACAACTTGAGTAATCAACCAAAGTTATTCTTTATGCGAAGCCGTTGTTTTCGTTTATCATTGGCCGGATATAATTTGTTGAAGGGAACCATTCATCCTTTATTAAACATTTTTAACGAAATTGTACAGAATGAATTAAAAATTAGTTACAAGTTTGCGATGACTTGATTATTTTCTTTGAAATATCTGTAGTTACCTACTGTAAGAAAATACGAGATAATAGCCATGTGCTAGGTCACAATTCACTACGTAGTAAGAGTTACGTACTATTCTTTGGTATTGGTATTGCTAATTGCTACTTTGATCTTGTATAATGTCAAACGGGTGCTAAAATTGAATCATTTTCACCTATCTAAAAGTATAAATTGTATTTTCTAACCATACCTATGTCCGTCATTATAGAAGGGTCAGTTTAGGATACAGAATAAAACACCACGCGAGATTAGTCTGTAGACCGGTAGACTGTAGTCTGCAAAGGTGTGAATCTCTCGAACGGGTGCAGTGAGCATTGGTGCTTATCAAATATTTAAATGGATCTCGGATCTTTCCACAATTTTATCCCAAAATTAGTTTAAGTACCTAAGCATAAATTATAGAGAGTACTTATACCTTACAGTGATTTAGGGACTCAAAACTTAAATAAAAAAAATATATTTAACGAACTGTTATCATAGTTACTAAAACATGTCAACGTTGAGAGAATATTTAGCATTTTTCCAGGTAAAGTTTAAGATATAACAAAAACTTTTTAATAAGCGAATATTACAAGACACTTTACGTTACACGAAAATCTTTTTTTTACGTATTCTCTTTGTAAGAACATCTAAAATGTATTAAATTTAGCAGTGGCTGTGTTGTAGAGGAGGCACCTACATTGTAGATACAACAAAAGTGTGTGTTTTTGAGGCAATACACTCGGTTTCGCTGTTGCCCCTGCTATTTGCGCAGCGGCAATTGGAAATTGCATTATTAAAACGCTTTTGTTTAGGCATCACAACACTTGCCCAAAATCGAGCGCCCGCTCACCACTGTTGCTTTGTTCCTGTATTCGTTGTTCCTTTTTTTGTTTATAACGAAATTGATGCAGACCAATATTCAATTAATGAAATTCGTATGTAAAAACTCAGTTTGATTATTTTTCCATTGCAGTCATTCATAAAATGCAAAGAACTTTGGGAGTATGAATGCAGACTCCCAGCCGTGCGCTCAAAGTAATTTATTTTGTTACCAAATAATGAAACCTAAAGTTTTGTTTGTAGTCAAAAGGAAATTCTATATTTAGAACTGAAGCGATATTTATATATAGTATAAGGTGGGTTAAAAAAGTTAAAAGGCATAAAGTGAACGGTGTTGTTGTTCTGTGTGAAAAAGTTAATCCTTTTGGCTTAAAGTACCTATACGAGAAATAGAACTAACATTGAAATTACATTGTAGGACGGAATGAATTCTGCCAGTTATGTTTAACGTTTGTATTGTCTCCCGATGTGACGCCGAAATTGGAAGCACCTAATACTTAGACTAAGACATTCTATAAAGGAATAAAATAAGATAACGTTGCCGAATGCATTTCAATATAGCGTGGCCCGACTTAAGATCTAGCTACATTATCTTTTCAAAAGAATAAGATGAACTCCCTGTGTCAATATTGTACTAAGTATGGCGGCTGAGTAAACGCAAAGACAACGAAGGGCGGTTGGCAATCTTCCATTGTAAGTTAGAAACGAAGACGAAGAGTTGAACTCTTTACACAAATTAATTATTAAAGTGAGGTGTAATCTAGTTGTCTCCGACGAGTGCTCGGTGCCGCCGCGGGCCACGCTCCACCAATGTTGATCTTATGCCACCACTGTCTGATTAACTGAATGGCTTATATTTACTTATAACTGCTAGATTTATGTTCTCGAACGATGTATATAATTAAAACATAATAACATTACAGTACCAACCTACCTACTTACAGATTTGGAGTTGTAGTTTAAATTCTACTAAGTCGACATGGTTATGTAAAACATACAACATGCGTAAATAATCTTTTGTATCCTGCGTATTATTACAAATTGAAATTAGAAAAAGGAAAGGTGGGATTTTTAATGGCATTTTTTGGTCTTTTGACACAAGTCCCAATACTTAGTCAATGTTATAAGTACTTACATACAAATAGAATACGATTAAGAAACTACGAATACGTAGGTACCTAAGAAAATGCGCTGCAAATATAATTTGTCATTTTTCCTATCGTCATCATCATCATCCCAGCAGCGAAGCACCTCGTGTGCTTCGCTGCTGGGCAGTGTGAACTCCTATCAGAGTGGGTAGGTAAGGCTATAGGTATCTAGTCCAGCCTACTACTGGTTGACTTCTCTCGCCATCGAGAAAATTTGTCAGGCAGGTTTCTTCAGAATGTTTTCTTCTACCTCTTAAGCCAGTGATAGTTTATTTTAATACGCGCATGGTAACGTAAACCCAGGTGCGTGCTTCGGATTTCTAACTCATCATGCCCTACAACTTAGCAGTCGAATCATTTCCAATAGTTTCACTAGAAACCAATGCGATCATAGTGAATTAAGTTGAAGGGCAACAGTAATTTATATTTTCTACTAAAAACATTAACCTCTACTTAGATGTTGTCCGCGATATTACTCGCATCCTAGAGGACTTTTTCCTGTGGATGCAATTTTCCCATTGCCATTTTTTATCGAAATATATTCAGTTGTTTAGGCGTGAAAATGTAACAAACGGCATTAAGATAGATAGTCCACCCGTGACCATGGATGCTGTAAAGGATCCGAAACGTCGGGAATTAAAAATATCAATATAACGCGATAAAATCCGTAAAGAGTACTACTTTTATATGTATTTATAACGAGTAGCAGTGATAGCCTTGTGATATGACCATTGGACTGCCAAGTCAAAGGTCTCGATTTCTAATCCAGGGCACGCACCTCTGTCTTTTCGAAGTCATGTCCGTATTAATAATTAATTAAACTTATTAATTAAGCTTCAATGGTGAAGGAAAACATCGTGAGGAAGCCTGCATGCCTGAGAGATTTTCTTGACGGCATGTGAAGTCTGCCAACCCGCAGTAGGCTGGCGTGGTAGACTATAGCCACATCCCGCTCGTTGAGAGGAGACCCGTGCCCAGCAGTGGGACAATGTAATGGGTTGATGATGATGATGAACGAGTGGACCCGACAGACGTTGTCCAGTTCGTACTCTATCGCAGCGCCACCTACCGGGTCCAATTTTCCATATTTTCTCACCGTTTAAACATTCCTTGGATTTCCCCAAATATTTTAAAACCAAAATTAGCCATTGAACCGGTCTAGCCGCTGCACGACAAGCAAGACTAACGAACGGCAAGTGATTTTTACCTATACTAATATTATAAAGAAGTACCTACAGTTTGTGACGTTTTATTAATAATCTCCGGATCTACTGAACCGATTTTGAAAATTCTGCCACCAATAAAAAACTTCATTATTCCTGAGTGACATAGGCTATTATTTCGTAAAAAGAAAAGAAACGTATAGTCTACGCGGGCCAAGCCGCGGTCGGAAACCTAGTGGCTATAGTATAATAAAGAACGAAAGAAAAAGAAAAAAGGTATTAATAAGGACTAATTGTTGGGTTAGCGCTTTTCTATATTATCTACATACCTACAAATTGAAGTTAAATTTGAGCCGTAAAATCTTTTTTTTTGTTTTCGCTGACATGACATAGGTACTGTCTGGCCATTCTTATCGGTATGATTTACCTACATTCTATCGTAGCAATAATATACCTACTTCGTTTTCGAAATTCCCGCGTTTTGCATCGCATACTTACACATCGGGCGAACCGAACGAAATATTTGTGCGAAAAATGGATTTCAGAGTTCTGCAGCTCAAAAGGAAAAAAGAAAAGGATACAATAGCCTTATAGTCCATCTAATCTAATAGGTACCGTTAGACGTTTCATACTTTTCAGGCCGAAATAACTTTGCATAGGCGTAACTCACACAATTTCAATAACCTTCAACGTAAAACCATGAAATTATGAAGCTATTTTTATTTTATGACAGGATGTACAATTCATAATCATTTAATTGAAATCCTTCAAAAAAGGCAGAATCACCAATAAATACAATAGATAGCTTTTTTTCTAGACTTCATTTCAAAGTCATGTAGTCAGGTCCTTCAACGTAGCGTTTTGACTCTTTAAATTCACTTGCACGCACATAATCGGTAAAAGCATCCGAATAATCGAATTAATTGCTAACGAGCCGTTTACAATGCAGGCGTGTTTTATGCTGGCATCTAATTAAATAAGCATAAATCTCTGAACGAAACTAACATTAATGAAAATATAAGTGTAAAAAATCATACACTAGTTTTAACAAAATACTTCATGAAAATAAATGATCTTAAGTCAAATTAAAATTAAGTCACTTCTGTATAAATTATTTTCACGCATACTACTGAGATCCAACCCGTAGACAGGCGTCTAGCGTGTATATTAAATCCGTAAAACTGTGATCAATTAGTAAATACAAAGAAAAGATATCGATATCAATTAAGAATCGGACATTGTAGGAAGCGATTTATTTGACCCCATCCCTATTCAATTTGTCAAAACTGTCAAACGGTACCTATTATTAGATTAGATGGACTTAAGTGACCTTAACCTTACAGATCTGTCTATCGGTCTGTCAAGGCCCCTTTTTTCAGAAACGTGAGGTATCAAGTTGAAATTAATAAATAGTCAGCTGTTATAGTCCCTCGGAGCTGTACAAAAATCAAGTTTCTAAGTCAACGCGACAAAAAATTGGACGATTTGGGGCTCATATTTGGAAGGTGTTATCATATTATTATGTTATTATCAACTTTAGGAGCGCTTCATTAGTCTTGTAGTTCCAAGTACGACTGCTACGCTAGAGGTCCTATGTTCAATTCCTGGGGCGACCAGTGATATTGGGTAGGTAATTCTATGAAATACTCAGTAGCAGCTTGGAGCCTGTATTTGTGCTTGGTTAATGGCAATGGGCTCGCCTCCTTAGGGACCTAAACATACCGGTGAACTGTGGGTGTAGGTACATTACGAAACCTTTATTACGGAAACCAATACGACATCAGTCTGTAATAGATATGTGTAGCCGATTTATAGATAATGTGCATGGGTGTATGAGTCTTTGGGTTATGTGAGTGTGTACGGATGTGCCTCGCTGTGGGATAGATTTGCACTTGTCCTATTTTTATTAACAGAAGAAAAAAAACGACGAGGTTCTCAAGTTGACGCGTATATACATATTTTAACATATAACTTTTACAGTTAGTCCGATTTTTATTAAATAAGTCGTCTCCAAAACGTTGCTGGCATCTCAAATTTAGCATTTCTGTAATAAGTATATTATTTCAGAATGATTAGGTAATGTGGTAACAACAGCAATAGGTACATGTTCTAATTGAGCAGAGCGGAGCTGTGTCGTCACGGCCGGCGCGCCGCAGCGCCGCTATCCGCGCCATGCACCACTGCACAAATGCATTACCTACAGACAACCTAACTGGCTAACAGCAATCAGTTTTGTTCCATCTGTCTATGTGCAACGTAAATTACCATCGTTACAAGTGTTACAAGTACAACATACACATTACCTATAATAGATAGTTCAGAAACACAGCATTAATGAATATAAATAGATAGGTAGGTACTATATTATATAATTATTAAGAACTGATCTGTTACATTTCCAATTGCCACCAATTAACCGTCAATACGGTGATTCAATAAGCATGTCTTTGAAATAAATTTGAAACTTTCCTAATATTTTTAGTTGACTGACACGGATCTGCAGTATTTTTGATGTAGGTAGTTATTATTTTCTTGATGTCTATCTCTTCATACTCTGTGCCAAAGTTTGAAACGCAGCGTTCATTATTTTATTGACGATGCTCGTGCGCGAGCAGATGACACAAATAGAAGAACATCCCTCACAGCGATGAGCAAGAAAAAGTGGGCGTGACGCTCCGCCCAGCCCCTCGTGGGCCGCCGCGCTTTCTTGTCATCTTGCAGCCTCCCCCTACAGGACTTATCTCCTAATAGGTAGCTACAATAAAACAGATACGCTAGCAATGTGTTACTAAGTAATAAAGCGGCGCCATTTTGTCCTGTGCTTCCGTGTCGCCTGAAAGCAATAACGCCTTTATGAGCTGAGCAGCGATCCGGCATCAAGTGATCAAAGAGCTCGCCCTGTTTCATTTTACGCTTGTTGCCCTTATTTCATTGTCAAACGAAACGGTGATAACACAATCTTTCAATTCTTTTTGTAGATATCATTTATGCACAGTTGAAACATATCTAGTATAAATAAACGACTAGTAAAGTTCCTGTTTTGTGAGGGAATATAATTACTATATTTGTTAGTAAATATATTCGTTACAGAGTAAATATTATGGTGCTGATGCCTAGCTGAACGTAAACTAAGGTCAACGTGATTCTAAGGTTCAGCTCTTTACTCTATAATGCTATCGCGTTTTAGTTGGATCCGTCTTTAATAACTTATTTTATATATTACATTCAGATCCACCACACATTTCTTAGATGCTTAAATGTTCAGTAGTAGGCTAACCACGGCAATAATAATACCTACATAGTAAGGGTATAGTAACCCTTCATTGACATAGGCCCACTGCTAATGTATAGCCAAAAAAATATCAAATATTATTACTAAGTACATGTATGTACTGTCATGGTTAGGACCTTACCGGAAATAGACAGCCCTGCTTACGTCCTCCGTGGAGTTCCTTGTGCTGCTCTTCATTAATGTTAGTGAAGCGATGCAATGGCCTGTCTTGTTGCAAGAGTTGGGCCCCGCACATTCTTCGTCGTCCTCTTACCGCTAGCCGTATAAAACATCTTGGATTGGTAGTAGTCGTGTGAGGGCCTCTGGTAATTTAAGCTGTAGCTTACACTTGCTCCCTCTCAACTCCCTAGTTGAGGTGCTTGCGCCGGTGCAGCCGCTGTTGCGCAGTCAAGATTCTCAAACGGTACGACATAGCAATGGTGCTATGGTTAATCCTACTTAAAAAGGCTTAATTAATTTGAATTAACGCATTTTAAACTACCCTAAAACTGTTCTCAATTAAATTATTATTTTGAGCTCGTTGAATGTAACAACGCGGTCACATGAGCGAGTGAAGTATCACTCTATTATTTATAGACGCGTTCGATACGCAATACAAATTATTGTTTTCAAAGTATAACGTTTAGGGGAGCGCGTTGTTTGCAGAACGACCCTCTGGGACTCCCTTCGGGCTACTGCGGCTCATCGAATTTGACATTTACTCGTGTAGCTTTAAGTTTTATTTTCTAAGGGAATCGCCAGAATGAAATACTTTTACGCTTTACGAAGGTATTGTGGTACTATTAAAGCAATCTTTTGACAATTGAATTTCGGTTCGAGTGGCGCTCAGAACGCAGTTACGACTGTATGGCACAGAGCGAGCGCATGGGTGTTTGCGTGCGGTAATTGATACGAAGTGACAGACACAAGGGGATACTTTTTCAGCCTCCGGCCGTGGAGAGGAGTAATGTTTTGACATCAACCGAAAAGAGATGGGTGTGATTTGAAGTGCCCTTTGTGGAATTATAGTCGCGGATGGCGTCTTTAATATTGACTAATGCATTTCGTTGCTAATGGGGAAATGGAATACGACAGGTGCGAGGGTTTTAATGATGCTTGGGATTAAAAAACAAATATTTTTATAGATGTACATTTGTGATATAAATTTACAATAAAATTTTATGATATAGGTATACGTACCTATAACCTATAATGTTCTTGGGACATTAGTGTCTTATCAAGACTTTTTCGAATTTGATGAGTATTAGAACTTGTATTGCAAGGAATGAATAAAAATTAAAATATAAGAATAGTAATCAACTCGGTAAACCACCTCACACCACCTAGGACCTAGGTACTTTACCTTTTCGTAGTATATCGAAAACAACATTATTGTGTCAGAACCTAGACTAAAATACCCTCAAAGAACTCTTTTATTTCCACGTGAATGTTCACAAGCGTCTACTTACTTAGTGTAGATGCAAATTAAATCGACATTAAAGTATCAAGGGCGGATCAGGCGGTCCATTAATAAATCAGTTCGCTAAAACCGTAATTGTAATCTCAAACAAGGCGGAGGGAGCTCGGTGTTTGTTCTAACAACATTATTACAATAAGTTTGGGTTCGGTTCGCCGCCGCTCCGCCGCGCCGCGCCGCGCCGCGTCCTCTACGAGCCACAGCCGCGCGGTTCACACGATGTAAGCGGTGTTCGGTTGCAAAAATCACATACATTAGAATATTTATATCACTAAACACTGCTTCTAACTAAATAGTGCAAGCTTACATGCTGCAATGTCGATCGCATTTTATTGTTCTAATTTTCCAAGTAAGTACTAAGTAAGTCCTAAGTAGATAAATACAACTTTTAAGGAATACATAGGAACATGCAAATATAGTAATAGAAGTGCTAGAAGTGCAACGACGGGCGTCTAACATTTAAACATAAGAAAACAGTAGGTACTTATCTTATTTACAGATATAAGTAGATCAATACAATAATTTCTACAGATGCCGATTATATGTATCTTAGTATTGGATGAAGTCGTAGAAGTGCCTTGTCTAATAGGAAAACTGTTGAAAAGATTGACTGAGCCACCCCTATACAAAAGTGATTGTGTATTTCATACCTATATTCAAGTTACTCATCATGATTGATTTGATTCACATTGTGGTTTTTATGGTTTATTAAGTATTTGCTTGGGAACAGAAAAACTAACTAAATTAATAAATAAATAAAAACTATGATGGACGTTGACCCGGAGAGGACGATTTAATTCGTCCATGTTATATCAGATTATCGTCTAGTCATACACCTCCCTATGTGGTCGGACAGCTAGTTTTATTATAGAATATTCGTTATTGCACACCAAAAACGTATATCAGGTACAAGTAAAATAAATAATAAAATGGTACAACGGGCGGTCTAAAATCGATCTCTTACAGACAACCTTTTGTTGGACTCGAGGGAAAGTTTAGGCGATACCTAACTAGGTAGTCTGGAGGACATAAAATAAACTAAAGTATTGTACGCTACTGTCTATGATTACTTTAAGGAAACTTTTAATACATAAGTACCTATTTGTGAATAAATTATGGTTCATGTCGCAATTTTTATTGCCATGAACTTAGAATTTGATAAAGCGGTTTTTTTTCGCAAAACCAACAAAATTATTGGTTTAATATTCGACACGATCCACGTTTATGGGAATTTAACGTTTTTAGGGATTTTATATTTTATTATTATAAATAGGGCGTGGTGGTAAAGTAACTATATCTATTTAAAATATTTTATCACATGCGCTCAAATTATGGCTACGGTGGTTTTGATTATTTTTAATTAATTCATAGTGTAAGAAATACCTACATACCTACAGGTCCGTCAAGCCGGAAAAATTTTGCTTGTAAAGTTGTTAGTTTGCAAGTAGTGGGTAATATCCTGAAAAAATAATATTTTACTTACAGGAAAAGCTGTTATCTATCCCTCAGTGCTACCCATAGGTAGGCTATATTTCATTGTTCACAACTGCGCGAACAAAGCGTCCGAAAAAAAAACGTATTATTATTTACTTCGTAAGTAAATAATAATACTTACGTATAATATGGTGTTGTTTTTACATTTTTAACATAGCCTCTTTATAAACGTAGAATATATGGCTACCAAAGTCTTAAGGACGTATCTATAGCAAGCTATAATTGAGTTATGGCTTGTTTAGCTACAGTGCCGATGAGTAGTGTTTAGGGTGCGTGGAGTTGGGCAGGCGTTGAGGCGTGGTGCACATCGCCGCGGGCACTGCGCCCCGCCCTACTGCCTCATCTGCTATCTTCCCACCTTCCACCTCTATTTACCGCGCTAATTAATGAATTATCAACTTCCTGAAGATACAAAAATGGCGTTCTCTGTTTGACACATCATCTTTCATACATGCCGTCGTCGGCATAAAATCACAATTAAAGTTCTACCAACTATTTCATCTTTCTTTTAAACAAAATGTCACTGGTAATTTGTATTGTGTAGTAGCAAGCAAAAGGGCTTGCTGACGATTCGGACACAATATATTCGGACAGTGTTCGAATTGATGCAAGTCAGTCATTGTCAGCAAGCCGTTAAAAGTTATGTACATTTTCATATAGGATGTATTTCATTTAAGTTTAGTAACATACGTCAACTCGTCGTTTAGCTCCTCAATTCTATGTTTGTCTTCAATAGAACGAACATTACCGCATTGAAATTATGCATGCATAATGCAAGTGCGCTGCAGCGGTACGGTAGCGTACAATAGAATTTGGGAATTCGCCACGCTCTCAATGGCATTAAAACAATGGGGAATGAGTAATATCAAACTTCTAATATAAGCTATGCCTTTAAGCTTCGAAGTTTCAACCTCGCCTAATGAAGTTAATCTATTTGAATCTAACTATGAACTACCTAGTTAATTTATTAATAGAGCTCTGTTAATGTTCGGTATCTAGGTACTTACCTTAGATTAGGGATATGAGCATGACCTGCCAAGTCGCAAGTCTCGAGGTACAATAAAAACCTGTACTTCTAATTTCTCGCAAGCTCATCTATCGCTCGTATAAAACGGTAAAAAAACATCATCTACATGCCAGAGTAAGTTCTCAAAGTGTGAAGTTCGATTTGCTCGTAGGTCGTCTGAAGTCTGCCAGCCCGCCTAATACCTGGCCTAGCGTGTCATCAATTCAATTACTGTCCTACATTATGTAGGACAGTAATTGAATTGATGATGGCCTACAACATAATTATTATTAGAATTTGTGGAGGATAAAACATACTTAGAATTAATTAATACATCATTCATCACGTTATTCAAAAAAACAGTTTTCATAGACATTATAATATTATGGAAATTAGAATGGCTGCTAGGTGCGTAAGGTAGATTTAGTTATGTGCCGACCATTGATTAATTAAATTGATCATTGCAGCCACAGTATGATGAAATGATGTTAGCGTTCCGATGTAAAATAAAACGTAGGCACTTCAACTTTACGATACGCATGAAGCAGGGGTGTTTTTATTACAGAAAATGAACTCATCGGCTGCAATGAAAACGCCAAACGAGTTAAACCAAACACAATCAGTAGTACACAAAAGAACATCGGGTTAATCTTATTGTGCGTGAGGATATGACAAAGGAGTCGGGTGCGAACACTGGGAGCGGGTGTATAAGGAGTCGGAGCCCCGGAGTCTGGCGGTGGCAGCGGCCATATTTGCCGCTTGAGTAGCGCCCAATGAGCGGAGGGGCGCGGGCGGACACCGAACGCGAAAACCCCGTCACTCTTTCATCGAAAGTTAATGGGACTTTTGTCGGCCGACGACCGACTCTTGTAATGCAATTAACTCCGACAATGGTGCTATCGTTAACGAATTAATTTTAAAGGTTCCTACTGAATAAGCTTTGGGTGCCCCTTTTAAAATGTAGATTTTGTTTGGTATATTATCCGGTGCTGGAGTAGCTTGTCAGATCTTATGGATTTTTATTATACATTGAGATTTCATTTTTGATCACGCGTGATTTTAGGGCTTAATGTTATCTAAAAGCTAATTTAATTTCTACTTCATGGAACTGCCAAGTCTATAATATTATTTTGTTTATGGCTTTATTAAATCTGGGTCAGCGGATTTTTATAAGTCTTATAGGTAGGTACCTAATAAATAATTTCAATTGCGATATATTCGTACATATCTAAGTGTTATATTTTCATTAACAAAAATTTACCTCTTTCATAAGTTTAGTTATTGGCAAAAAAATTGTGTTACGCACGGTTGAATCATACAAGAGTTATATTTTATTTACATTCAAATAAGTAGCATCAATGTCTGTCAGCTTTGTAAAGAAGAGAGATTACAAATAAATTCGTATGCTTTTATGGAATTGGAAAGGAGGCCGCCGGGTGGTTGTTGTGACGTCGAGGCGCTACAAAGGCTCGGCCAGCGTCCGCGACCACCCGCAGTCTGGGAACATCTCACACTTGTGCCTGCCCACTCGAGTGGAAGCACGGCCGCGCAGCCCCTACCTATCGGGAAATATCAATGATACCCAAATCAACAATGCTAGCTTTGAGGTTTTTTTTGGTATTATGTAGTTCAGTAGCTCGGTCAATGTTTGCTACAAAATTGGGTCGTTCCAATTGTCCGTCGATAACACCGTGTATAATGTTTAACTATCAATTGATCGTTTACAAGGGATCGGTACGGTTCGTATTAGCTACTCGCACTCAATGATTGAATCTTTAAGAAATTTCGAGTTATGATAGCACACCAAATTTTTGAATCTTTGTTGTTACCCTGACACAATAAAGGTCCAAACCGATTTACAAATATCGTTTTATATAATTATTCCTATACATAATATAGAATAAATAAGTTATAATATCCATTAATACTCGTATAATGATTGGTTGGATGAATCTATTTGTTTGTTAATGTATTTGGAGAACACTGTATACATACCTAATTACCTAGTTCCCTAGGTATGTACCTATACAGTGTTCGTGTACAATAATTACCAAGACTGAACCCGCACTAGGCTAGCGTGGTGGACTATAGACTCTCATCATGAGAGGAGACCAGTGCCCAGCAGTAGATCAGTAAATTGGTTGATGATAATGATGATTACCAAGTTGAATACTTAATAGAGCTAAATAATTGCTAAAATTCTTAACTTTATAATGTTTAAGGAAGATATAGGAATAGGCGTAAACTGTAATACTTATTAGGCCACCAGTTCAAATCAAATCAAATCAATTTATTTGCATAACACTGGTTACAAAGATCTTAAGAAATAAATTACAGTGCTCAGTGTTTTACCAGTACCTACAACATAAAAAATACCATTAAATGGGTAAATTCATTTAATGGTATTTTTTATGTTTAGAAATGTAAATACAAAAATACGAAAATTATAAAATAATTAATGATCCTGAAAATTCAATGAGTTATAATAACGTAACATGTCAAAATTGTAATACAAGTATCCATGAATTAATGTCAAAATTATAAATAAAACGTATCTAATCATGAATAATATTCGAAACAAAATATGGAAGATATACATAAATCAGACCCTATCATTTAAGAATTCGGTAACAATTCTTTGTAATTAGAAATGAGTGCAGATTTTTCAACATTGATAGTTGTACAATATAGTTTAAATTATGAGGTATTTTATTGTAAATTCTAGTTGACATTACAAGAACGCTCTGATTCATAAGAGTTGTTTTATTTGGTGGCACTTTTACTCTGGTGAGATCACGCTTAGCTTTACCTCTTTGTTCAAATAATTGTTGATTGGTTCTGACAAATAATGAAATTTCATAAATGTATAGGCAAGGTAATGTCATAATTCTTAGATGTTCAAATTGGGGTCTACAGCTTTCAGTTTGCTTTAATTTGCATATCGAGCGTAAATAACGTTTTTGACTATTGAAGCTAACTGTTTGTGGACGGAGTTGCCCCAAAAAATAACTCCATAACGCAAAATTGCGGCTACATATGCATGATATGCCATAAGAACAGTCCTTTGTTGGACATTTTGGATAGCTTATATAAAAGATAGGAGTATTGATTTAATCTTTTACATAATAAGTAAAAGATTAAATTACGTAACATGGAAATCACATATAGAAAACATATTATGTATTCTATATGTGATTTCCATGTTAAATTACAACATATTTGTAAACCTAAAAATCGAGTATTTTATTTATTTATTTATTTAATACTTCATGCACAAAAACAAATGTACATAGGTAGGCGGACTTAATGCCATTAGGCATTCTCTGCCAGTCTACCTTTAGGTGATGCAGAAATAACATGATAGCAGGTGCATAACTAATAAAACACAAAAAAAAGATAGAATAAAGTAAAAGTATTTTGACATCTAAGTAATGTTTTGTTCTTTGTAGTATATGTCTAAACAGCATACGTTTTGTTTTATTGAAATTTATTATAAGATTATTACTCCTTATCCATTTTATTATATCGCTCAACGACTGGTTTATTTCTGATTCATACCTATTTTCATTCTTCCTTACAAATATCGCTGTACTATCATCAGCAAATAAAATTAATGGATCATTTATTACTTTTGGATGGTCGTTGATGTAAATCAAAAATATCAAGGGATCCAGGACACTTCCCTGTGGCACACCACACGACACTATCCTTGAGCGAGACAATACATTAATCTCGTTATAAGATTTAGGATCGATTCTGCTTATCTGTGTCTTTTGTTGTCTGTTATTGAGGTAGGATTTAAGGAGCTCTAGAACGTTGCCCCTTATTCCATAAACTTGTAATTTGTTTAATAAAAGAGTGTGATCAACATGATCGAAGGCTTTCGTCATATCCATAAAAATAGCTGTTACCGGTATTCTGTTATCAATAGCTGTCAAAACATTATTAATAAAATTATATATCGCGAAATTAATATTTTTATTTTTTCTAAATCCCATTTATTCGTCTACTAGTATTTTATTTTTCTCTAAATAATTTATCAGTTACAAAATACGGAGACTAGGTGTACGGGGCCGAATGTTGCCTGTTGCGGAGTAGTGGTGGACGATTATATTGCTTTAAACGGTATTCAAACCTTATAAATATTGTGGGTTATAATGTGGGTGGAACATTACTAGTAATCCCGTTAACCCCTTGTACTAAGCTAAAATGCTTGTGTTTCGAGTGGGTTCACTTCGGTAGTGCAATGGGTGGGTTACGAACCGGCAGCCACATGATCGCAAGTCCGACGCCCTCGCCATTAGGCTACCGCCGCTTCATAACAATATTAGGTACCTTATTCTTTTAACTCGTACTAAATTTATCCAGCACGAACAGCATGAAGCCGATACTGGCAGAAAGATGTTTATGGCTTTTAAGTACTCTGTCCGCTGTTAGAAGGTGCAGAAGAATTAACTTCTTTGATTCCTGTGATAAAACCTTTTATATCTTCTTTTTTGTAGGTCTGGTTCAAAAACCGTCGCGCGAAATGGCGTAAGCAGAAACGTGAGGAGCAGGAGCGGCTTCGAAAGCTGCAAGAGGAGCGAGCGTGCGGGCGAGCGCCGCTACTGGCACGGCCGCCGCTGTCGCCGGGGCACTCGCCAGCGCACGCGCCACCCGCACCGCCTACGCCGCGTCCCTACACCGATGACTCCGACTCTGACTTAGAAGTCGCCTAAATACACAAATATTAAAGCATCGACCTTTCCGAACATTTATGAACAATCGAAATTCTTCGTCTCACAGACTATTAATACAAACTATCGATATTTCAATAAGTGTTGGTGTTGCTTCTAAACTCGTGTGAGAACGATAAAGTGAACTGTGGTGTTATTAAACTAATTATTCTGACTGGTAGATATCTGAATTGTGAATTATAATATCTAAATCTACTTACTCGCCTATAACATAGGGAAATTATAACTTATCATGTATTAAAATGTATAATGTTTAGAGGTATAATATATGTACGTATGTAGTATAGTATCAGCGCTAATCGATATCCTGGTTAACTAAACGTTTAATTTTACGGTAGATAAAACCTTTCTCCTAAATAAATTGATTATATATGTGTGAAGAGTATCAACACACATGAACTTTTATGATACGAGTACATAGGTCTGTTCATGAAAAATATATTTACGATGATTAGATAATCCACTTTCTAAAACTTCAATATTTAGATAAAAGTTTGTTAGCAGTGTGTATCCACAAATGCAAAAAAAAACTTAAATAATAAATTAATTATGTATAGATTACATTATTAGAATAGACGACAATTCCTTGTCATAATCATACCTAGAGTCAACGTTAACGAAACCATTTATCTGTGTAACATACATATTGTCATGCCTGTATCCCATGGGGGTAGGCAGAGACTATGGATTTCCACTTGCTACGATCCTGGCACACTACTTTCGTTTCATCTACATTCATTAATCTCTTCATGCATGACCGTCGGTTTAGGGTGCTCGGAACTTGACCTTTTTTAAGAACATCCGCAATTTGGCTGCGGAACGTTTGCCGAGGTCGTCCCCTTCCAACTCGTCCATCCGCACTCGCCATATATACTAGTTTCGTCAATCTCCGTTCACCCATTCTCTCTACATGACCAAACCATCTTAACATACCTTTCTCAATCCTTGTAACATCCTCTTTCACTCCACAACGCTCCCTTATCACACCGTTTCTCACTCTGTCTTTCAGCGTAATACCACACATACCTCTCAAAGCTCTCAGCTCTACATTGAGAAATTGCCAATTTGGAAAATCCGCCTAATTTATATTGACTATCTAGCATTTTTGTTCCTACGTACGCACGGCTACACATCAAGCTATACAAAACCAATATAGGCTAGCCTTGAATTGGGGAAAATCTTTTAAAATAGTAGATCAGTCTAAATTGGTTTTGTATAGCTTGATGTGTACCTAATAATATCGCTATCAACATCACCAACCCGTTACATGGGAACGTTGTCCTATGACTGGGCGCGGGTCTCCTTCCAAAACGAGAGGGTATAGGCCACCACGCTAGCCAATGCGGGTTGACTGACTTGACCCGCAGGTTTCTTCATGATGTTTTCCTTCATTGAAATATCAATTACTGGCTGGCCCTATGATTGAACTATGAATGTTCAATCCGAACTGGCATAAATAATTAAATACTCGTCAAGATTTTTGATATTTTCCATTTTTTTCTTTCAGTAAGAACCTTTTACAAACTATTAGAAAACAAAATAAAAGACGAATGACCAAGTGAAATAGGAATCATTGTTTTGTATATGTATGTATATAGATTGAGGTTGTATAAAAAAAGTTACAAAGTGTTTTTACAAAAAAATGACAGAGTATGATTCTAGTCACTATAATTTTTTTATTCACAATTGGCAGACAGCCTCTTCACAATTCATAAATGGTATAGGTACACAGCGTAGTCATATACTTTGAAAAAATTATGCGAGGGACTGTTGTCATGGTGCCTAGGCCGTTTACTGTTCCACTGCTGGACAAGGGATTATCTCTGAATACGCTGTTGCAAATTACGATGTTATCCGTTGGCTAGGTTAATGGGTACTGTACTTAATGTATTCTAGTAATGTAAACTATACAAAATTAGGAAGGCTCATTCCCTGTAAATAATTTGAATAGTAAAAATTCAATATATCTATACAAAATGTGCAATTGGTATAATATGCAAGGTATTATAAGCAATGGGCATGATTTTACTTCTTTAACAGAACTCAGAGACTCTGGAAACATATTTTGACCCATTTAAAACATGGTTTTGATTAGCAGGAAGTAACAGAATGAATTCATTCATGTTATAATGAACAAGTTTTTGTTGAATATTTGGATAAACTTACTTACTAAAAAGATATACAAAACGCACTATTAACCTAACTAGTTTCAAATCAAATAATTTATGACAATGCGCGTTTAGGAAATATTTATAAGTCACCTTTTTGTGTTTACAACTTTTCTAACGAATTGAAGAAAATCATTCAGAACTTTTAAGTTTTAGATTGGGTATATACACTCATCCATTATTTTTTAATATATGTATCAGATAATATTTGCTCGCGAGAATCAAAGGTTATTGTAATAATTGTACTTAACTTAATAATATTGGTTTATTTAGGTAAAAAAGAAATTCATTCCTAATAACATAATATACCTACCTAATCATGTCTGTGTTTCTTTCATACTGTCTTTGATGTCTTTACCTGATAAGTGGTAAGTAAGTAGTGTGTTTCACAAAGTTTTTACACTACTATATATAGAGGATCGTTGATTTTCCGACTTTACGATTAGACTTTACATTATATCCTATAAGAGTCAAAAGAGATGGTCATTCGTCAAATTGCTCGATTGATCATAAGGACATAGATACACTTCGTTGCAAAAAAATCTCCTCTACATGGAATATTCTATATTTCTACATGTAATATTTTAGCATTAAATAATGTGACGTACCCACGGAAGAGATAAATCTTATTTATCTCTTCCGTGGACGTACCTATCCATAAATATATGAATTTAAGCTACCGAGCCCCACGTAGTGATCTCGGTAGCTTAGTGGCTAAAAGCTTCCGGTGTATTTAATCGGAGGGTCGCAGGTTCGACTCCTGCCCGAGATCTTATTATTCTTTCACAAGAAAAATCATAATTTATTAAGTAAAATATAACTACCTACATTTTTCTCATTGCTGTTGAAAATGTTCATAATGAAACTCAGAAAACGTAGATATTTACTTTCAGTCTTTGCACCAATGTATAGTTCTAGATCTATGACAAAGCGTGATAACGTTAATGGAGTTCCCATAGGCGGATTAGGTAGCATTGTGTTGTCAGAGGATGGGGTATGTGCTCCGGCATACAAATGAGCATGTGAACTGATGTAAGTGTAGCCTTGAAATGCCACGATTATTGTGTCATTGACTATGTCATCTCAATCCATAGAGAATGACTAACAAGCTAATAAGTGTAAGTATTGACGTATTGACCTTCCATAAATACAGGCTCTATTAGGATCGTTTATCTACTAAAACTGCAGGTGTTTTCTGGAAGTGCCTGTGTCGCATACATCCGGTTGACACCATCGCGTAGACTACCCTGAGGTTCCGGCACAGCACACGCTGTAGACGTGCCTAGCGTAAGCAGAGCAGCACGAATTCTTGTTGCGGCAGTAGGTGGTTTGTGTAGTGATCTCTCGATACCGGGCGTTATTCGATCCATGGTCGGGAGCGAGAGCAGCCGCCTCCTACCGTGAGCAGCTTGCAAAAGAGGCCGCGGAGGGGAAGTTAGAACTATCCACCTCTATCCCGATCCGTAGTAAATGCAACGATCGCTGAAAGGATTCTGACTCAGGGATTGACGACCGGACCAGACAGGACCAGACTGACCCGACCAGACAGGATGAGAGGCAAGGCCTCGCCTTTTGAAGAAGTCCAGTGAAGGCTGGACTAGAGCCCGTCATGGTCATGGCGAATATCAGGAACCCCATGGCCATGACTATAGGACAAGAGAAGGCAAGTGCGAGTTTAGTCGATACGAGTCTGTCACAGTCACAAACGATCTCTGAGCATTTTCCGCATACTATAAAAAAAGGGTATCCTACTTATTAACTTTTTACCTTAGGTTAACTGAAGTTTTGTTCTAAGCTAAGTAATTGTTTACAAGGCTTCATTTTCTTGTAATAAAACGTAAACGAACTATTTTTAACTTTTGTTGAGAAGGTAGGTGTAGGTGAGGCAGTTGGGTATAAGTACCGGGAAAGGCTATTTCTATGCTATTTACTGTTTGCTTAGGCAGGTTCCAAAAGTTGGTATTACGGAACAAATGCGCCCGTATAGTAGGTATGCGTAGGTAGGCCAGTACCTTAGTAATTAAAGGCTACACAAACACACCTCGTTAAGTATGAGTGCCTAACTTGTAACTTATCTAATCAATTATTCCGAGGGCATACAGACCGCACTTGAGCCGGATTCAATTGGATTAATTGAGAATACAATTATGTTTACATGTAGGTAAGTACTGTTATGTTTACCTACAGATATTTCAGTTAAATACTTATGTGGTAGGTCACATCTATTGTTTTTTCTAGTAATTTAATATTTTCGTTATACGCATCTTTAAAAACAGTAATTAAAAAAAAACTTTCGAAATAATGTTCAAAATAGTCAATAAATTAAAAAAATAAACAACATAACATACCATCACGCCTGTATTCCCCGAAGGGTTAGGCAGAGGTGTACTAATGTACACCCACATTTCGCCTGTATGTTTAAGTCCCATGTTATAGGGGGCGAGCCTATTGCCATTCATTATCATCATCATCATCATCAGCCTATACTAGTCCACTGCTGGACGTAGGCCTCCCCCAGCGTGCGCCATTTCACCCTGTCCTCCTATTGCCATTAACCGGGCACAAATCCAGACTCCGAGCTGCTACTGAGAATCTCATAGAAAAACCTAATAACACTTTGCTCGACCTGGGGATAGAACCCAGGACCTCTAGCGTAGCAGTCGCGCTTAGGACCACTAGACTAATGAGGTCGTAATTAAAAAATTTAACTGACTAAAAAACTTGAAATTTTTGTTTCGGAAGTCGGTGCCTTCGATTGAGATGGATCTTGTTTTCTCTACCGACTTTCAAATCAAATCAAATGTTTTTTATTTCAAATAAGCTTTTACAAGCGTTAATGAAACGTTATTGACTCTAGTTGCACGGTTCCAACAAGTTGATCCTATGGAGAAGAATTCGGCAAGAAACTCCTTGGACACTCTTTTAAAATAAATATTTAACATCATTCACATATTGGTATACACACGGAAGAGATTTATCTCTTCCGTGGGTATACAGGTACATTATGGCTATAGCAAGATGTGAAGACATTGCAGGTTTATGCCATGATAAACTACTTAGACATAAATGACTACAAAGTACTCACATTTACAGTTCCTGTTTATATAAAGTGGTCATCCATACAAAAAATATTGTGAGTGAATATAACCTCAGGCTGCCAGGGAGACCACAAGTGCATCCGTATTTTGACACCACACATTTTTATCGTCAATGTAGTCCTTGATTTTATAATATGCTATCTTCGCAAGGACCGATTTTACATAATTTTTAAAATTCTTGCCGGTGAGATCGGTGACTGATTTTGGGAGTTTATTGTAAAAACGCACACAATTTCCTAGAAATGATTTATTTGTTTTTGTTAATCTAAACTTAGGTACCAACCACTATTTTATATTTATTTCTAGTATTGTGGTTGTGAAAGACACTATTTATGCTGAACATATGCAGGTTTTTGCGGACATACCTACATGATGTTTTCTTAAATATAAAATGACGGCAGCGTTAGTATATTGACGTTCTTGAAGACTTCTCTAAGGGAATCGCGAGGGCCCATATTGTAGATTGCGCGGATGGCCCTTTTCTGCAAGATGAAAATTGAATCTACGTCAGCAGCTGATCCCCACAGCAGAATACCGTAAGACATAATGCTGTCAAAGTAAGCGAAGTATACAAGTCTAGCCGTAGCTACGTCAGTGATCTGCCTAATTTTCCTTCCTTTTTGAACTGCATATGCTGCGGAACTTAATCTGCGAGACAGGGCTCTCGAAACTGTTTTGCACATACACCTAACATTATTTCGTTTTCTGGTTTCTGACATTTGCGCTTATATTAAAATATAAAACTAGTCAGTGTAAGGTCTCCGAAACGTCAGAAATCAAATGATATTAGCTAATAATATAACGCAATAAAATCAGTAAAACGTAGCTTAATTGAAATAAGTAAAATAATTATTGCAATTGGATTTGGAGAAATACGTGGGCTAATATACCTTATCTACATTTTACACTTATGTAATCCTGCACATCTGCTGAGAAGCCCATATAGACTAACATAATGTGGATATTGTGTAATTCCAACAAATTACATAAGTACATGCGGGTCGAATTGGTTGGTGACCTCCTTTTTTTATTGAAGTCGGTTTTATAACAGATATTAACTTTTTAAAATACTCCTCTACATATTATATACATTTGAAACAGATATTTTCATATAAAAAAAACTCAACATACAAAGTGTCTTTAATCTTAAATGTTAGTTCTACGTAGAATATAAAAACAGTACCTACAAAATCTTTTGTTTCGGTCTCATTAGGGATGAATAATTATGATAATTAGTATTTATTTTTGTTTGTGGAAGTTCTCATGATTCAACATAAGTACTTACTACATAAGTTAAATCTCAACGTGGTGCAATGGGAGGGATCTCCGGCGTAGCACGGGCTCTTTCTGTACTACGCGGCTACGCTAAACAGAACATAAGTAATTATAGAAGTTAGGACATTAAGTGATCGGTAGCACCGCGGTTTTTCATATGCTACGCGGCTACGCCAAACAGAATATAAGGAAAATAGAACTGCGTGTTTCTGTGGTCGGGATCTCCGATTTTTCACGAGCACCGGTTCTTCCAGTGCTACGCCGCTACATCAAACCATCAAGACCATACCGAACTGAGAACAGACGAAATACTCTGTTTGCGATTTAAGAGTCGTTGCGACATTGGCCTGAACCCACATAACGACAAATTAAGTAAGTTTATGAGTGATTTTTAATTTAAGACCTCGTTTATATATTATTACCTACCTATTTATAATAGCGTCACAAGTGAAATATAAAACATGTAAGTAGTTACTATACATTATATAAGTAGATATGTCACAGCCGGATCAAGGATAATAATCAAATAAACACCTATCTATAGTCAATTATATAGTATCTTGATGATGTATGAAAGATAAACATGCAACATGGGGAAAAAAGACACAGATTTATTAAAGATCACTTTATTGTTAATAATACGTCAAACTTACATAATTAAGGATATCACACATTTATAATTTTGTCATGACTACTCATGCTTTTAAATACTGATAATAAACACGAACCTTCAAATGGTGTAAAGGGTAATGAAGTAATTATTATATCGAGTTAAATAACCCTCAATTATCATGTTCCAAGGGCTTTGGTGGGTAAGGGCAGATGTAGATTTAGTACTAATAGTAGGCCAGTGGGTAGCTGTAGGAATACGCGTATGGGTACGAATAGGAATAGGCCACGGGTGCACTGTACGAAGACACGTATGCAGCAGGGTAGTAGCCGTAGTCCAGCAGCACCTGAGGCTTAGCCACTGCAGGGCTCGCCACTAGCGCCGCGGCGAATGCAATCAGCATCATCTGATGGACAAGGTAGTACATTGATTACAATAGAAATTTTGAAATGTACGGTTTGATTTCCCAGTGTATGGAAATTGTCCAAGGTGACACCGGTACCTAAGGGATCTTCAAATGATATCACAAACTTTAGGCCAATTGCGGTGTTATCAACTTTTGGGAAACTCTTCGAGTCCATTCTTAATCACTACATTTTCAATCAAATTAATTTAAGCTTGGATAATTCTCAACATGGATTCCGGCCCGCCCGCTCCACATTAACTAATCATATATTTTTTGTCGACTATTTGAGTACTAAGCTAAAGTCAGGCTGTCAAGTTGATGCTGCATATTTCGATTTTAAGAAGGCATTTGACCTTGTCGATAATGATGTCCTTCTAAGGAAGTTCTCAGGGCTAGGATTTAGTACGAATCTTCTGAGGTTCATGTCAGACTATCTAAGAGATCGCAAGCAATATGTTAAAGTAGGAGGCTATCGGTCTCAAGAATACTATACCCGTTCTGGAGTAAGCCAGGGTAGCACCCTGGGCCCCACCCAATTTCTTATTATGATTAATGATTTGCCAAGTGTCTTAACTAAAGCAGAATGCCTTATGTTCGCTGACGATTTGAAGTTGTATACTACTATTTACGACGATACAGATTGTGTTGCATTGCAAAACGATATTGATGCATTACTTGAGTGGAGTAAGAGAAACAAATTGATGTTTAATGTTTCCAAATGTAATTGTATTACTTTTTCCCGGTCACGTTCTCCGATAACAGCAAATTATGAACTTGCGGGTACACCACTAGAGCGTGTTACTACAATACGTGATCTAGGACTTATAGTGGATAGTCAACTTAATTTCCGTGAGCACATTATAAAGGTATGTAAAGTTGCAAATAAGTCTTTGGGATTCATTATAAGAACTACATCCCAATTCGATAACATCCAAGTTGTAAAGCTGCTATATAATGCATATGTGCGCAGCAGACTAGAATTTAATGCGTTGGTATGGGATCCACACCAAAAGATATATGCGCTCATGGTGGAAAGAATCCAGCGCAAGTTCTGCAGATATCTATATAAACGTATATACGGATACTACCCATTCATGTACCCTTCCTTGTTTGTGTCAGGGATGGTGGGTATTGATACCTTGCAACTTAGGCAGAAGTTCGTACACATAATGCACTATTATCTGTTGCTGGCTCATAAAGTGGACAATCCATCGGTACGGCAGTGTATAAATTTCTATGTATCACCAGCTCCTAGCTTGTCCATCATCTTGGCGTGGTCCAAATGCGTGCAATAGCCCGACAGCGAGAGCAATTGTTTTAATAAATAAGTTTCTACAATATAATCCAGATGCTGACATGTTTTTCGACACATTAAGTACTATAGCAAATAAGATTATGTTATATTTAAACAATAATAACTGTGTAAATCTACGTGTAAATTCTTGACAGTTAAACTATTATTGATTTAAAATTTATTATTATAGGTATGTACATTTAACACTAAGATAGTATACTTCATTATTTTGCTTTTATTGTAACTACATATATCGAAACGCACACGACATAAGCGTTTTGGTTTTAACTGTAAGCTTATTGTTATGAATAAATAAATAAATAAAATATATAAATGAAAAATTTCGGAGGGTTAAAAAGGTCGCATCCAGCTTTTCCTCTGACGCCAAATGCGGCTGTATTGGAATAGTCATCTAATGATACTAGGGCTTCAATGAATTGTTTAACAAAAATCCACGAATCTAGTCTAAGTAGTCATTGAATGACGATTTTTACAAATACAATCCAGATTTGGGATCCCTGTATCAATTTATATCTAGATCTAGTAAACGTGGTGAATGCAGTCACGCATTGTTCCAGAAATACACGATTGCAATGTTTCCGTATGGAACGTTTTATATTTTCATTTACTTCGTCATGTGCATATTCCTATGAACTCCAGATCTACTTTGCATAGATATATTATAAATATGGCACGGCCACGGACACAAAAAATATAATCCTTATGTGTAGACTACGGCACTAGAATTCGGTAAACCCTTAAACCCTGACCCCGGCACAACTGCTTATCGCATCTAAACTAGATCATTAAAAATATTTACTTATCATACCATCACGCCTGTATTCCCCAAAGGGGTAGGCAGAGGTGTACTAATATACACCCACGTTTTGCCGGTATATTTAGGTCCCTTGTAATAGGGGGCGAGCCTATTGCCCGGGCACAAATCCAGACTCCAAGCTGCTACTGAGAATTCCATAGGAAACTCAATAACACTGCTCGACCTGTGGATTGAACCCAGGACCTCTAGCGAAGCAGCCGCGCTTAGGGCCTCTAGACTAATGAGCCAGTAAAATATTAAGCACTAAGAAAAATATTTTTTAAACTACAAAAATGATTTACGTACCACAAAGGGTCTCTTAAGTTTTAAAATGTCACACAATACTTATTGAAGGATAAGAATATAATAGATAATTAATTATTTTCCATAATAATAACTTACCAATTTGAACATGTCGAATATCTTTCAAGACAAGAAGACTCAGCACCAAACAAAATCTAGTAAATTACTAGACAGGACTGTTGTCGATGGTTGCGAAGGGTGATATAATGCCATCTCCCGCGACACCACTTATATACGGAGTCCGAGGTCCGGCGTCCTGTCCGTGATTGGAAAAACTAATGATCCTCCGACCGTCCTCAACATGCTGCATATAGGATGTAAAAAATGTTATACACAATGTCGCATTAACAGTTAATAGTACTTCATTTCCATATCGGACCCGGATCACGGATTGACAATAGACGTGTAGAAGATTCGACGCCAGAAAAAATAATTCTACATAACAATAAAGTTAAATCTATCCAGTTCTGTTTATAAGTCTAAATACTGTCTGTATTTGGATTTGGGTTAATACGCCGCAATAAGTAGGTATTTACCTTGGTTAGATTGTTTTTAAATATTTTCTTTTGGCAGAAATAGAATTTTATGCTTTACTAGTCACCACCATCATGATCAACCCATATATTGTCCCACTGCTGGGCACGGGTCTCCTCTAAGAATGAGAGGGATTAGGCAGTAGTCCGCCACGCTAGCCTACTACGAGAAAATCTCGCAAGCATGCAGGTTTCCTCATTATGTTTAAAAAAGTTCTGTTTACAGAAATACATAGTATTTCATTTCAAGGTACTTATGCCCTATACTTAATAATTATCCTACAGTACTTAGTGGGGTGACCCTTCGAGATCGAACAAGGACGTTGCTGACAAGAACGACGACACTTCGTATGTAGATAGGTACAGCGAACTCTCCGTTACTAAGAGCACAGTATTGGACAATTATTAAAAGAAGGTAATAAAGAAGTTAATGGCAATAGGGTGGCCCCCTGTAAAAGATTTTGGTGTATCTAAATAGAGTATTCGTCCCAAATTGTCAATTTACACCAAAATCTTTTACGATAGCAAAAAATTTAGTACTCAACTCAAACTCTAAGTTAATGTGGATGTCGCAATTTCTACTGCCATGTGGGTACCTAGATTGCGTTATAGACGAATACTTCGCAAAAAAAATAAATAAAATAGTGGCGACCAGGGCTGATGGTCAAAAAATTAAATTCATGGTAAGGTAAGTACAGTCACCAGCAGGTCAAGGTATACAAAACTGTAAAATTTCTCCAAATGATTTTAAACCTTAAATTCTTGAAGATAAAGTTCAAAATCAACTGAGAAAATTTGTCATTTTGTGGTAACTTGATGTGCTGGCCACCGTACATACCTGCGCGAATATAATATTTAAGTAATATAGGATCGAGATCCTGAATCAGTGTCCGCATCAACATAAATATTAAGTAGGTAGTTTAATGATGCGTATTGAATACATAATAAAAATGTAGGTATGTCAAATCGTATGAATTCATTTACCTACTACGTATAAGTAGGCGTATTCGATGGCTGTTTGGTAAAACATTTTTCTGGCTCGTCATTACTAAGCAATTCTTTATCAAGGATATACAAGTCATATGGTCATAATAACATCATACTTACACTGATAAAATATGACTAACTTCCCATGATTGGAATTATCTTACTCGAAAATTAAAAAACGAGGGAATGAGAAGCGGCGGTAACCTACTGGCTAGGGCATCGGATTTGCGATCATGTGGTTGCCGGTTCGAAACCCATCTATTGGACTACAGATGTGAACTCACTCGTAACACAAAAATTTAGCTTAGCACGTGGGGTTAACAAGAATGCTAGTAATGTGCGATCCACATTGCCAGTAAGCTTAAAAAAAAGTTAAGAAAGAAACCTCATTGTTTCATAAAAAGCTAAAGTATATTTTATAAGTGAAACAAAAAATTTGGAAGACTTCTTTATGAACCAAATACTTACTTACACAAAAGAACATTTTACAAATTAGGGGAACCCTTTCTCTCTCTAACTGAAGACCTACAAAGGTGAGTAATTATTCGAGTGTGGTTTCCATTTCGTTAACTTGTTATGTTCTGTAGCAATTTATTTCCTTCTGTACTTAATAAGAGTAAGTATATACAAATCTATATCATGGCTGAGTATGTAGGCGGTAATAGACCAGTGGTTAAAGCATTCGCGTCCCGTGCACGATACCGGTTCGAATCCTGGGTATGTTAAGCCGGATCGTCTCGGCTTGGGCTCCAAATTATTTGTTTTGGGTTACCGCAAATTGTACATTTGCTTTACCTACATTCTAAATTAATCGCGGAAGGACTTAGAACTAGAATGTATTCACAACTGAGTACAACAATTTTTCCTTGAAAATCGTTATCGTAACAGATAGTAGTAAAAACAAATCCGAAATGTATCGAGTTCATCTGTGAGAACCTATCTAGATGAATAAATAAAGATTTCTTTGGTGAAGGAAAACATGAGATTAGCCTTTCTATATTATTACTAGCTTTCCGCCCACGGCTTCGCCCGTGTTTTTTTTTCGGACTTTTTTTTGCTATAAACCTCACGGAGCCCGAGACCTTTCCGAGGAATGCAAAACCGTGGAAATCGGTTCGTGCGTTCTGGAGTTATAGCGTCAGGAAGGAAAACCCGACTTATTTTTATATAGTAGAAGATATTGTCTGCCACTCTATAGTGACAATCGTGGCAACAGCTCGGGCGCAGCCCACAGTTTTAGTCGTATGTTATGAAAAATATAGGAAAAAAAACAAATACTTTAAATGTTGAGGCTAGGATCTAACATGCATGTCTATGGGTTTACAAACCATACTCATAAGTTTATAAAGAAAATGAAATACGTAGTATGTGATTTTATTTACATATTTATTTACAATCACCAATCAATCGTCATCATTTTTTTGACGTATATTTCGTTTATGATTATTGAACTTTCTTTTCTTGAATTCGACAGGTTCGTCGCCGAGGGACTGGACCCTTTTCTCTTTAAACTCAATAATTTCAGGAGTCACGATCACCGGCGGCGGCGGGAGCTCCTTGTCAGGCTTTGGTAGTTGCAAATCCACGTTCTGAACAGGCCTGAAATTAAAATGTATATTACGTTTAGTTTCATAATTGATGAAGAACTAGTTCGACCCCTACCATATCTAATCTCAAAGTTTCAAAAAGATAAAAGGCAGGTTACTGCAATAAAGTGAAAATAATCTAGCACCATACACATGATTTGACATACTCATTAACAACTGGAGTCCAGGACCCGTAAGGCTTGGTGGCGCGCGGAGCCGGGCCGTAGTCCACGGGCTTCTTAGGCGGGTCTGGATCCTTCTTCACTGCCAACTCTCTCATTCGCTCTCTTGCTACGTGAGCGTTTACCTCCATGTTTACGTCTTTTTGAGCTTGCTTTTGCTGTTGCTTTCTGAAACACCAATAAAAGAAAATAAGTTTTTTATGCCACTGCCCCACACTAGCATTTTCTCCTGTATCATGTGTGGATACACTCACGCACAAACACTCAGGTACAGAATAAGTCTGACTATATGCCATACATTTATATTTTTGTTACGTGTGCAAACTTTTGACTCCTATCGCAACAGATGATTGCTCAACTGTTGCCATGTAGACCAATTTGGTATGGAATGTTATTATCTTCACACAAGATTGGTCTTAGATATAATTAATGTATTGATTTACTTTATTTTCTGCTTCTTTTTCTCACTGGCTTCATCTTTTAATTTGTTCTTTTCTTGATCTGCAACTGACACATACTCATCTGGAGTATCCCAAGTGGTTTCTATAATAACAAAATTAGCATTAAAACTTATGTAAATTACACTTTTTCCCGAAATGTAAAATGTATCATATTCTATATTATCTGAGAGATCAGAAAAAAGGTGCAAGCAAAAAGTAACATAAAATAATTATGATCATAAAATTAAACATAATAGTAACATAAAAATACCATTTGTATCAGTATTCCAGTAGTAGGAGCTTCCATCATCACTTTTGACTTCTTGCCAGGCAGGGGGTGCCTTTGTTCTGGGTGATGTAGACACAGTAATTGTAGTGTCACTGCTACCACTCTGACTTAAGATTTCATTTATGCTCTGAAAATAGGTCATCATTGCATGAAATTAAAAAGAAATAACATACTATTATTTTACAGGTCACAATAACACAAAAGAAGGATCAGTAGCGGCGTAAAACCTTAATTTGATGTAGGCAAGATTCATTTTGGGGGCATTTTGCGGGGCCCTCTGCCAGTGCAAGTAGACGATCGCGAGGCTCCCTGGGTCGTGAGGCCGTAGGCGGTGGCCCACGTCACCCACGCCTTACGCCGCCACTGAGAAGGATTTATTACACCTAACTATGTAATAAAACTGTAACAGGATGATGTCTGTACATAATAGGTATTGAAGAAAAACTAATAGGAGGGGTCTTTATTAGAGCTACAGAAGCCCTACTGACATACTGTCTGTCTGTCTGTATATTTGTACACAAATCCTGCAAAAAATACTGCATGAAATTGGATGTGGTATCACAGTTCTATTGCTGGAGGTCCAACTTAAAATCTGGTGCATGTTTCATGATATACCACATATTATTATATAGAAGCCAAGTTATAGTACATTTTGTTCGAAAAAACTTAGCCTGCCTCAAGTTGTCCGCAAGTGGTTTAGCAATGGTAAATTAGTGGTGGAAGTGGTAAATTTAAAAAAACTGAAAATTATAGAAAGAGTGGGTTTAAAGATAATTGTGGTCATATATGTTTCACATTTCTGATTATTTTCTTTAGTAATTTCAATATTTATGTATAAAAACACTTAATTAAGCAACTTTATCTGTGCAGCAGTATGAAATGGCTAACTTCAGAGAAGCTAAGTTATTTTAAACAAACTGTAAGTGTATCCTTTCGGAACATATATGTGAAATTCCAAGCAATGGCTAGTTAATATAAAATGATAATATAATGAACCTTAACATGGGTTATCAAACTTTTTACAATGCAATACCAATACCATTGTATAAACTCATATTCTAGAATCATACCTGTGAAGTAAGATCCGCATTATTCTGTACATCTTTCAAATATGCTGCCATTGCAGCAGCTTCCATTTTCTTAATATCGTCATCAATCTTTTCCTTTTGTTTGAATTCTTTAGCACTTTTTTTACTGAGCTGTGATATGTGTTTTTGGACATTTTCCTTGTGTCGTTTACCATTCTCGTGGAAAGAAATTGACTGAAATATTCTTTATTAATTAATCACCAAACATAAAAATTCCAAGTAGAATTTTAAGTCATCGCCAAATCTTATACCTTCTGATATAAAAAAATATTAGTAGTTAAAAACTATGAAACTTGAAAATTATATCAACCACAAATACAGTCATGTTCTTTCTCACAACATAATGTGGCATGATGGTAAATATTCAGCTGTATGTGTATAAGCTGTGTGTTTAGGATAATAATCAACAATTATTATTTTATTGGTATATTGTGCCTATAGTATCACTATGACCACAATCAGTCTATTGTGATCACCACTTAATGATTTAAAGTCCACCACTGAACCCTGCGGCTACTACAAACTGCAGGATTTCCTTAGGGGTAAGATCAACAAACACTTTTCTGGCTGATTTTTGTTTTAATGACATACCTACTGTGTCAGCCCAAACTGATATAGGGGCTGGTATTTTGATTTCAAAATATATTTTACCATGAAAAACACTTCTTACCACTTTATTGTCAGCAAACCAACACTTGCAAAATTCACAATACTTCCGTGCTTGTGACTTCCAGTATTCTGTCCTGAAAAACATTCGATATTTACGAAAAAACAATGTCATCTACTACGACTATGATTCTTGTGGCAACTGTTACTTACATTTTAACAAAAAATTATGTACAAAAACAATGTAGTATAATGTGATTATGTGATAACTGTTGAAAGTTCTATCAGTAATAATTTAAATTTCGTAACAATTCTTAGATATACATAATACAACACGAATTATTGTATATTTAATATATTGTATGTTAAAATTGCAGCCTTTTTAGAGTACTTGTTTATTCAATAAACCACATTTAGTTCTATTAACTAGGCACTAATTTGCATTTGTTTACTCTTATTTATTACTGCAGCCGGTGCTCAATCAATATCAAGAGATTTATATAGCTCCTTTATATTATTAAACTCTTTGATATAGCTGTAGAAATTAAATTTCTAGTTCAGAAATAAAAATTAAGCTGACACTGACAGCGACAAGACAAGTAAAGTGAAAGTGACAGGCTGACAGGAGTCAACAGTGTCAACACTCAATAGTTTATTTAAATATTAGGCTTAAAGGACTTGTATCCAGGGCCGTAAAATAAATTAAAAAAAAAAATTTAAATATTTTTGGAATAGCTTGACTCTAAGGCTTAGACAAAGCTCTAAGGTTTTTGTGCCAAACACTTAACAGCACATTGCACAGCCACAGACTAATATTCCTGACTCTTGGTCTGGCTAGTCTGATAAGTAATTTTAAAATCTATCTATTAAGAGAAAACGCGTAGCTAGAGTGATTTTATTTCCTGAACTGTGAATTTCGTTTCTTGATGTTTATCATTTAATTTTATGAAAAAGTGTGAAAAATACAATAGTTATGGGTAAAATTTGTGTTGCGATAAATTGTCCAAGTGGGCGTAAACCCAAAAACAGAAAAAAATATTCGGCTCAGCCTCTTTCATATTTCCAACCAACCGAATGTAAATCATTTTTTATGAACGTTTACTTTATAACCCGTTGCTCATTTTTATATTTTTAACTCTAATTTTAAACACATTCATTTCTTTATTTTTATTCACTTCTTTAGTTTTAGTAGAAGTTTTTCTTTCCTTGTTTATTTCTCTATCCTACTCTAATGATACGATGACTGATGTATGCGTGCCATCAGTTAGGACAGGTCAACTCAAAGCTGCTATGGCTCTTTCTTCAAAAGGCCTGTTCAGATTTTGCCCTACATTGAACTCGCATATAATATAACTATTGTCTGGACTTTAAAAGAGACCATGATTGACATGATTTTCTGAGTTTTTTCGAAGTTTCTTCTCAGAGGTCGTTAGATAGGAACGTCGGCGCCATCTCGTTAAAAAAAATTGTAAAGAAACGACTGTAAGTGTCTTAAAAGATCTATTTACAGAAATAAATATCATTTTATTTCATTTCATCAATGATATTTGGCGCTTCCTTTAAAATTTACCCTGATGCTAATGTGGCGCCACCCTAATTTAATGCATTTCTACGGACACTTTTTCATGTATACAGATGATTCTCCTTACCTCTACCCTCCATACTATTTCGAACAAACTTTGTGGTATTGTGGTTGTTATTTGGCATGACTTCAGAGGCTTTTGTGCCAGTGGTTGTATTTAACCTCAGACTAATAATCCTATAGACGGAGCCTATAAGAAAGCTGCGTACCCATTTTTTGTTAGTGTGCGATTCTAGAGTAGTGTTAGTGTGCGTGACTAGGGAAGGGTCGACGCTTTAAAGCATATCGATAGAATCTGTAGTACATACATCGACTGTTTGTGCAAAATGTGCGCTTGTTAAATAAAAAATATGCACACATAAATAATAATTAAAATATATAATTATTATGGTATGAGGTTAAATTAGAGAGTAGCACGTAGTACCGAGTAGACCGTGATGGATGGCACAAACTTAGTGAGGCCTTTTATACCCAGCAGTGGTTAAAGTCAGGCTGTGGATGATAATAATGATGATAAGGTTAAATTAAAGTAACAATTTATTACCAATGAAGGGTAAAACTTTAATAAATATGTGTCTTTGACACATATTTTTACGAATTTATTTATTGTAGGAAAATTTACACACACAAGATAAACTTAACGCAAACTCATTAAACTCATAATTATGAAAAACTTCTCACAGCCACCAGCCGAGATTTTGACAAAGATGTCATAATTTTCACTGCTCGCCTGGGTGTTGTAGGAATATCGTCTGGTACGACACCAGTCTCGTTCATTCTCCTCAGACTTCTAGGTGTGATTTGCGTTTCATTAATTGACCCTGCTTTTCTCTTCTTTGCTACCTAAGAAAAGATACATAATGTATGAATATTAGTTTATTTAACTATAACTACTAAATAAAAATAAAAGACACCTTCGAAAATTATATCTCGAACGATTTTCATCAAACATATCTAAGAACACTCCCGAATAAATAAAATAAAAACCTTCTAAATAAAAAAAATCTGTTCGGGAGCTACGATGCGACAGACAGACACACACACACACGTCAAACTAACACCCCGTCGTTTTTGCGTCGGGGGTTAAAAACAAAGTACGTTGAACATATATTTTTTACTAGCTTTCCGCTCGCGGCTTTATTCATCGTACTGAGACTTGAAAGTTAAACGAAAACGAGGTAGTATTTTATAACACTACCTGGTAATATTCCGGATATCCTTCGAATATAGTTGGAATTGTATCAGACTTTAGTTTTTTTACAGATAAACCCGGTATAAAACAGGAACTTTCAAAGTGTTTGGAGCAAAGCCTTGAATATTTCGTTGGCTCCAGTTCTGACGTCTTACAGCTTTAATACACTCACTTCTTATTTCAGGACATTTTGGAAATCTACAAACGTAAGCAAAAAATAATATACTGTATCAACAACAAACGTCGATACTGTCGATAGATTGTATCGATATATGTAGTCGATAATGTTGTACACGTCACTGCAGTTCACGTCTAAAACAACGCCTAATGTTAAACATTAATTTAGACTATGAGACTTGGCTTTCATCAATATGTTAAAGACAATCTTAGTCATAATATGTAAATCTTTTATATTCATCGATTTTCTAACCATAAACCTCTGTAATTAACGATAAAATTGTTGTCAAAGACTTACGTGTGAAATGATAATTCTGGGTCTTTTACGCCTCCTTTCGTGGTTCTTGATGAACAATATACAGCCACACACGACATACTTCCGTTTTATCAACTTAGTCCTTTCTAAACCACTGTTATTATTTAATATTTCGCATTTAAACTGATTTGACCGACATGTCGGTCATATGTTGACACGAATTACACAGACAGTGCGACGTTGCCAGACTTACGTGTGCTGTACCTTTTACTCGTCCCTAAACTCCGTGAAATAGACAGAGAAAAGAATAATTCATTTGACACACCGATACAAGAGCGGCAACAACTTATTACTCCGTCTATAGGATTATTAGTCTGAGTATTTAACTTTTGTGCTGGCAATGTTTTAGCGTTTTATTGAAAGGGAGAAGCCATCCGTTAGCGTTCCCCTCTGCCAAAGTACAAGCCCAAATGGGCATATGCATTTAATAAAACTAGTTGCCGCTCGGATTTTTAACTAAACCAAGTCCAGCCACGCGAGTGAACACAGCGGTCCTTAAAATGCCAAATTGTTCGGTTTTCTGCTGCAAAAAGAGGTCTGCAACATCAAATCTACTAAAAGATGGTATTACATTTCACATGTAAATAAATCTTTCCCGTATTTTTCTATCGATCGAGTCCGATCAAAATACGGATCGGTCGAGCGATAAATCCGAATTCTTGCTGATGAATAATTTAGTGATGTTACCTTTAACGTTGAACCAAACGCGTAAGCGCCATGAATTCGACCTTTCTTATTAGTGAGAGCCTTTACTTAAAAAGCGCTGCATGTTTTTTTCTTGTGGTTAGACGGCTATTTGCTGTTCCAGCGCTGTGCAAGACTTGTTTTTGTTTAATTTTGTATGTGTTGGTGTCGTCATTACAAATAAAGTTTTGTATGTAGTAATTCGGAACTGCGCTTGTGTGTACATTTCCCCCCACAAAAAATGGCGAACTATTTGGTCGGTAATATCACAGATGGTCGGTCAGTATCGCTAAGGTTACTCCCTACCGAGTTGCTCGAAGATTATTTTACTTGATTATTATAACAATACCTAAACTGTCGTAAGTATTTACTTAAAGTTTTGTAATAACGCAGTTGTCTAATATCGGTCTCAAGTCTTCTGATTTTTCTATGGTACACACATTCTGTAGATTTGTAGAACCAAACATTTGTACAGTCGCCAACACATCAGGTTATACAAAACTCCAAATGATTTTAAATCTTAGTGTGTTAAAAATTAAGTTCAAAATCAACTGAAAAAAATTGACATTTTGTGTTAATTTGATGTGCCGGCCACCGTACGTACTGGGTTTCCTTTGGTTGCTGCAGTTAGCGTTGCCAGGCCTCCGGATAGAGCCGGACATAGTTAGGCTTTTTGTTTGCATGGCCGGCGAAAATAAACAATGTCCGGCTTGTCTGGCTTTTTACATCTGGCAATGCTCGGCGCTCGCTGTGCGCCGAGCGTGGCCGAGCGCAGGCGAGTCGATTTTCGACTACTTATGTATTTCATTAGAATATAACAAGATTTATGGTAGGTAATAATAAAAAAAGCGTGAATTACAAGTTACAAAAAGTTAATACTGAGACACAAAATCCTCAATAATGTAGGGTGTCCGGCTTTTTTAATTAAAACTTTCGGCCAAATTGGCTGGTCTGTCCGGCTATAAGGTTTGTCGACCTGGCAACCCTAGCTAGCCTAGTTACTACCATAATTTTATTGTTCTAAATAACTCTGCTTGTCTGAAGTTAGCCATTTCGAACTACCGCGCTGGTATAATCGTTTAATGAAGTGTTTTTATACGTAAATATCGAAATTAGTAAAGAAATAATCAGAAATGTGCATACATAATTATAACCCCAATTTTATTGTCTTTACACCGACTCTTTCTACCTCTACCGAACCAGATTCTGAAACTTATCTCCGACAAATGTTTCTTTGCTGAATGAGTCACCGACAGAATTTTTCGTTTATGAGTTGTTCATCGACAGAACTTTTCTACTACGAACGATTCGCCGACAAAACTATTTATTCATGAGCGAATCGTAGACAGAACCTTTCCCCTACGAACGTTTCGTCGACAGAACGATTAATTCAAGAGTGAATCGTCGACAGAATCTTTCACCAAAAAGTAGTCAGTAGTCAAAAGTACTTTTAACCAGCTCCACTGGGCAAAACTACTTTTGACTGTTATTTTAGTCAAAAGTATTATTGTCTAAAGTTTGTTTAATTGATACTTTTTAGATTGTCACTATTACCGTCAATCCATGCATAAAGTATATAGTGTATGTAAGCTTTGTCGACGAATCCCTCTTTGGTGAAAGATTATCATGTCAGTCACTCATGAACTAATCGTTCTGTCGACGAAACGTTCGTAGGGGAAAGGTTCCGTCGTCTAATCGCTCATGAATAAATAGTTTTGTCGGCGAATCGTTCGTAGTAGAAAAGTTCTGTCGATGAACAACTCATAAACGAAAAATTCTGTCGGCGACTCATTCAGCAGAGAAATATTTGTCGGAGATAAGTTTTAAAATCACCGAACCACTTGCGGACAACTTCAGACAGGCTTAGTTCTTTTGAACAAATTTGTAACTCATTTACTCTGTCTGTTTTTGTTTAGTTAAGTTAAGACGAAGAAATTGGCAACACTGCATTGGTTACATTGTGATGTCGTCGTCGAGTATCGAGTGTCGTCGTCTTTTGTAGAATTTTATCAAGGTAATGTTTATTATTAATTTAGAAAATTTTATACTTTCTTTCACTTTGTTCAAGTTATTAACGAACTAATGTTTCACTGTTTTGGTAATTACTTATATCAGATGATCAACTTGTCATTTATAAATTTCTTGGCGGCCATATTAAATTTGAAGATTAAACTACGACTGTTTTATCCCGTATTATCTTGACCATCTTGGTCTGTTTGCATTTATATACTTAGAAAAACTGATCTAAAAAACATTAAGTTTAATAAGTTTCCATTAGTTACGGTAGGTATTTGTTTGTTCGACTAAATTTACTGTATTATATTTATTTGTACTTATTTTGGTGCTTGTTGACGCGTCTCAGCCTCGTAATCTCATTTACACTTTCGTTTAAATTATTTTGTTTAAGATATTTCAATGACTATGGTTTATGTATTCAATGTTCCAGATATCCCCGGACTAAGTTGGTGAACGTGATAAACTTCTAAATAGCTTATGTGTCGAAAAGTGACTTATCGTAAAATTTGTTTAGTGTTGGACTTGGACAAAGAATTGTGATTCTAAGTTTCTAATTTTAGTCGTGTCCCTAGTGGGATTATTTGGCAAAATGATGACCGAAAATAGAATTAGTTCAAGTAATCACGTCGGAAACAGTATGACCAGTCAGAACAAGGGGTTCGTATTTTTTTAAATATTAATGACACCTAACGAACACATCAAGTAAATAAATATTTCATAAACCGTTATTATTTTGCAGAGATGTCGATAAAAGTATCGATGACATCGGTTGGAAATCAAAATTAAAAATACCCCCTAAAGACAGGAGAATAAAGACTAGTGTAAGTTTTGAAAATACCCTCTTTTGTATTATTTTGCAAATATTTGAATGATCAGTAATCATTTTATTCTATGAATTTGTTCCAGACAGATTTTTTTTGTATAATTTGCTTAGTTTTTCAATATTATTATTATTTGATGTTATGATTTACTTTTTAAAACTTGCCTTTATATTATACAATAATAGTGTTTATGTTTGTTAATCTTACCAATAGTAATTATAAACAAAACAATACTTTATTATTAATCCAATGCTTAAGTTTTAATCTAGCAAATTATATAGTATAAATTCTGACACCCTAAGAATTATGATTTTTATGTAGTGACTGTAATTTTATTACTTGATGGATTAGAATATAAATTCATAATACTTTTGGTGTGTGCATAATTACTTTTCTGTATTACCTGTTTCATAAGAATCAATTGTCACCATAATTTTCACCAGATTCACAGGATTGTTACCTGTTTTCCCATTTTATAAACAATTTTAAAATCTATTGTTAGATGTGACTGGTATGGTGTCAGTAATTAATAGTTTTTTGCCATTGCCAAATACATATTTTGTCAGTTTTTATCCAAATTTAACAGATTGTATACATGTTTTACTTGTGGTTGTGATTTGTTTTCGAGCTAAGAAGTTTGTTTAAAAAAAACATCCAATAGTTGAATCTGAATTATTTGGCAAAGCTAAATAAGCAATATAAAGAACTACATGGACTGTTCATGTATTTAAGATTTCTGCATTGTGCATGGCTATGAGATTATTTGACTAGTGTTGAGTATATATTTTTTTGGGTTTGAAGGATGTAACAGACACAAGAGGTAATGAGTTTGAAGAGTTTTGCCTAAAACGTGAGCTGCTGATGGGCATTTTTGAGAAGGGATGGGAAAAACCTTCCCCCATTCAAGAGGCTTCTATTCCTATTGCACTCAGTGGTAAAGATGTCCTGGCAAGAGCTAAAAATGGAACTGGCAAAACTGGCGCTTATTGTATTCCAGTTTTAGAACAGGTTTGATATTATGTTATTAATTCCATCATTTTCGGTATTGCTAAATTATAGAAAAAGAATGATGATATGTTTGGATTCCCCTTCACTTCTTTATAAGTGATAAAACCCGTTTTTACTGACTATTATTTTAACCTGCTTATATGGTTGCAGGCAGCATTACTGCTTTATAAAAATTTGTATTTTTCTACATTTAGGTGGATCCCAAAAAAGATGCTATTCAAGCTTTAATTGTGGTACCAACTAGGGAGTTAGCACTTCAGACATCACAAATTTGTATTGAACTGGCAAAGCATACAGATATTCGTGTAATGGTTACTACAGGAGGTACTAATCTCCGGGATGACATAATGCGTATTTATCAAAATGGTAAAAACCAAATTTTATTTTATTTTCATTAAATTGTTTTTATTTCTTTAGCACACTTATTTGTTGTTTCTTGTTCCAGTTCAAGTTATAATTGCTACGCCAGGTCGTATGATTGATCTCATGGATAAACAAGTTGCCAAGATGGACCAGTGCAGGATGCTGGTTCTTGATGAGGCAGATAAGCTTCTTTCTCAAGACTTCAAAGGAATGCTAGATATGGTTATTTCACGGTTTGTAATTTTTTGTTGAAATCTCATTTATTCTCTTTTTTTTAGCATCATTTATGATGAAGTATTGTTTAATTTTATGCAGATTACCCAAAGAACGCCAGATCTTGCTGTTTTCTGCTACCTTTCCACTAAGTGTGAAACAATTCATGGAAAAGCACTTAAGAGAGCCATATGAGATTAATCTCATGGAAGAACTTACACTGAAGGGAGTTACACAGTACTATGCATTTGTACAAGAGAGACAAAAAGTGCATTGTTTAAATACACTTTTTTCAAAGGTTAGTATTTCAAAAGACACCATGGTATTTATTTTGAATAAACATGTCTTTGCTGCATAAAATAAATATGTATGTTTTTATTTCAGTTGCAAATAAACCAGTCTATAATATTCTGTAATTCAACTCAGCGTGTCGAGCTGCTTGCAAAAAAGATAACTGAGCTAGGTTACTGCTGCTACTATATTCATGCGCGTATGGCGCAGGCACACCGCAATCGTGTATTCCACGACTTCCGCGCGGGACTCTGCCGCAACCTCGTCTGTTCTGACCTCTTCACTAGAGGTATCGACGTGCAAGCCGTCAACGTCGTTATCAATTTTGATTTCCCGCGCATGGCGGAAACCTACTTGCATCGCATCGGTCGCTCAGGACGGTTCGGCCACTTGGGTATCGCAATCAACCTAATCACGTATGAGGATCGGTTTGCTCTGCACCGCATCGAGCAGGAGCTGGGCACGGAGATCAAGCCGATCCCGAAGGTGATCGACCCGGCGCTGTACGTGTCGCGCCCGGACGACGACGACTCGGCTGACAAGTAACGCCGTGCCGTCGCCGCCTCGCTCGCGCGCTTGCTCGCACCGCAACTAACTGGACATGCTGACTGGTGAAAGGAACTACATAGTTTAAATCTTTAAAAACAAAAACTTATTTGTAAAAAAGTGTAATGAATTTATTGTAACAAAATGTGAGTGTAAATAGTTTATCGTGAGTAAGACTTTGACCTGAAATGGGTTACTTTTTTAAAGTGTAAATAAACCACACATCAGGACATAAACAAACAAAAGGTATCTTGTGTACTTTGTCCATATTGGATATTGTGTGCGAATTCCTACATTGTTAAAATATAAAAATATTTATTTGAGCATCATCTGTGAAAGTCTACCTAGATTTGTCCATCATCTTACATAAATTGTGGTTGACTTTCTGCTGATATCATGAATACTTACCCACATCATATTATATAAGTTTGAGCTAGCACTGGTTTTATTTTACATACTAAAAAATAATAATTCTGTAAGATGTGGGTAGGTTACTAAGACTAGCTCAAACAACAGCTATTGTTGAATTTGAAAACATTTCAGTGTAAGTGACAATGTATCAGGCCGCTTGATACAATGTCTATCATCAAGCCGTATTTGGAAAAGACAAGTCATTGTGATACAAATCCTTTTGGACAGAACTTAACTGATCTCAAAATCTGAGTATAATCAAAACAATAAATTTTCAGTTTTATTTTAGTCTGGGTAAGGTATCATAATGACCTAGCTTTGCAGAATTGTGTTGTCATGGTATAATATTTTTGATTAATTATTTAGCGGATTGGTCACAGAGTTATGTAATTTACAGATTGATATAATAAGGTTTTGGAGGGCCTGACTGAAAAAGTTTGTTTTATATACAATGGTAACCATTTCTCAATCTCATATGAGTACAACTTATGATAATTGAATGCGAATTATTATTATAAAATAGCATCTTTACTTTAATCAGCTCTCCAGGCCTTATTTGGGAAAGGAAATGGCATGTTGCTTTAATAAAACATAATATTTGAAAAGAACTGTGACAAAGTTGAGGAATGAACCATTCTGTAACGGCTTGCAGATATGGCATGTTTCTCATACTGGGGAATTAATAATTTCAGAGCTTCGTTTTTGAACGAAATTACCACCTGCTCTCTGGGGATAAAAAACATTCGGGATGTCAAGTGAAGAGTTATTTGGCAAGCAGATCTGTGAGGAATATAGAGTACACTCAGTTTGTCTCATATTTTATGTTGATCTTAATAATTTTAGTTTTGTATTAGAATACAGCCCTAATGATCACCTATTTAATATGTCCGACTGTCAATTTTTTATTTTATTGCAACTTTAATTTTAACTTTCTTAAGTGCAAACATTTTTTCTAAGAAAAAATAAATCGGGTAACAATTCGCAGATACAATACAAAAACAACTGTAATGACCCTCTGTAGGGTCTAGTTCCTTAATAAGTAATAAAATATTGCAAATTCTAAAGATAAAACAGAATTGGGTGTATCAGGTATATATATTTTATTGGTCTACATTATTTTATTAGCCTGTTACTATCTGTTATTAAGAAATATTTGGACAGATGTAGGTTGAAACTTATAAGGAAAGACCAAATTGTAAACTGTTGGTAAGAGTGCTTTGCTGATTGACGATTGTATTTAGTATAAGGGTTGTTTTGAAACGTGAAAGCTTGAATTCAATTGATATTTGGTAGAAAATGCATACAAAATAGTTATGTTGTGAGATGGGAAAAATGATTTTGACAAAATGTATCTGTGATATAGGTTGATGATGATTTCATGGTACACACAGCAACACAGTGACTATATAATGTTTATAGTTATTAAAATATACTGAATAATTGGATATTATGAGAAAATATAATTATCTGTGTTGCTCGTGCGAAGCTGGGTTAAGATGAGATTTGAATGTGTACCTTCTAACTATACATGTATTTACTTATTTTGTCTTCCGATTATCTTGAACTATGTGTAAATGTAACTGACCATTTAATGTAAAGATAAATGACGCAGGTTAATAAAATAAAGTGACAATAACCTGATTATGTGTTAAATGAAGTCATGTAAAAAACGATGTTGATTCTTGGTTGGTGTATTGGTGTCTAATCTGATAACAGACTCAATACTTTGGATTGTTATATTATCACCTATAAACTTAACAACGCTTTAATCCGATTGTCAAGCTCATACGCATCAGTATTTGATCTCTATTTTCAGTTTAATTATGTGTACGAGTAACTGCGTTATAAATTAATTATAGATGATAATACCTTGAATCAATGTCACTTCTGGACCATAATCAGGAAAAAACCTGATCATCTTAGCTACACCTGATTTTTAAACCTGAAAATAGAAAGCATATCATATAAGATTTTATAAAGATGTTATAGTTTCCTTAAATCATGCTCTTATACAAATACGTGTCGAAAAGTATACATTCTAGAATGATCTATATTGGCAGTGGCATATTCTGTAATTTAATTATTGTTTATCTTGTTTTATCTATTTCAGAAATATATTGTTGTTAAAAACAGGCCAAAAATAAACTCTTCACGCCATTTTCTCTTTCTTTTATATTTTCTTGGGTCAATGAGGAAAGAAGTGATAAGCGGCGCGGTGTCCATGTCACGTAACGAAATTTATAGAAAAACCCTATAACACTGCTCGACCTGGGGATCGAACCTAGGACCTCTAGTGTAGTAGTCGCGCTTAGGAACACCAGACTAATGATGCAGTATTTCTGTTATAAGAATAAGAAAAGGTTTTAAAACCTCCATCTTCAGCTATCTGGGTCATTGTTCTGCGTCGGGTCGTTGGGCTCCCTAAAAAATGGTTGCTACACGATGACTGATGTATGCGTTCCGTCAGTTAGGACAGGTCAACTCAAAGCTGGTATGGTTCTTTCTTCAAAAGGCCTGTTCAGATTTTGCCCTACATTGAACTCGCATATAATATAATTATTGTCTGGACTAAAAGAGACCATGATTCTATGAGTTTGTTTCGACGTTTCTTCTCAGAGGTCGTCAGATAGGAAACGTCGACGCCATCTAGTTAAAAAAAAATTTAAAAAAAACGACTTGTAAAAGTGTCTTATAAGATCTATTTACAGAAATAAATATCATTTCATTTGAGGTGGTTTCACTTGAAACCTCAAATGTCCCAGATGCTGAAGATATAAGCCTTATTGAAAGATTGTTCTGATTCAATTTTAACATTTGAAAACATAACAAAGCTCCGGTAACAGTCCTTAATTCGTCCGTGTTCCTACACGGTTCTCTCTAAACTCTGAGGATTTTATTCTGTTCTACATTATAATCATGATTATGAATCAAAATTTTTCGAAAATTTTGGCATATAAACAAACATTTCATTACATTACATATTTTATAATTTCTTTTTAGGCTCATTTTCACAAGTCGTTAACTCAGACGGGGTGCCGCATGCGGGAAGTCCCCGAATACGGGGTAACGCCTAGTGAAAGAGCACCATCGATATCTCGGTCGATATGCAGCATGTGGGTATTCCCCCGCACGCGGCTTAACAACCAATGAAATTCATCGATGCGTTGTGCGGGGATTTAGTTTTCGAATGTTCTTGAGGTGAAGAAAATCAAACATCAGGCATGCGGACCCCATCGACTTATGAAAACGATTACCAATAAGCAGCCTCGCAAGGCTCATTTTCACCATCCGCACCATTTTTTTTTGTTTTAGCCCGCAGGAGCAGCGCCCGCCCCGGGATTCGACTTCGCTTCACCGTGGGCCCACTCCACGGCTACTAAGCCCCCCGCCGCGACAAGGCGAGAACCCCAATGGGGGGGGAATCCCCGCACTATGCACCAACATTGATCAGCTCTGCTTGCCGCTGATGAGAGCGGCGCGATTCATTGCATTGCACCTCGCGCTAAGCCACCGCTCAGTTCATAATTATATTATCATTTTTGTCATAAAATCGCTGCACGCTTACAGTTTGTTCGAAATAAGTAAGCCGATCGGAAGATTCGGAAGTTGTCTGCAAGTGGTTTAGAAGTGGTACATTTTAATAGAAAGAGTCGGTGTAAAGATAATTAGTCGTTTAAGTTTCACAACTGTACAAGGCTGGAAATAGACACGAACACTGGAACATTGACACTACGACCATTTTATACAAACTGTGATCGTTGTGATGGTACACACGGCAACAGGTCAACCTATACATAACCAGTTTAAGCGGATTTCGCATTGTATAGGTTTTCTATAGAATAAGGGTTCAGCGTAAACTAGGTATTTAGTTTCTTATAGCTTGACGAGTAGTCGTGCGTATCCGCGTTTACCCCGACGTTGGTTGCGGACGGGCCGGACGGTATTGGGCGCGATACATTCAGATTTTGCCAAGCTATATTATTTTAGTAGTACTTTAGGGAAATTTAAAGGGTTGGGTCCGAAATTAATTTTTTTCTTGGTTTTCCGCAAATTTTTCGCTTATAACACATTCTAGGTACATGGTATAAATGGCATAGCACATTCTAGGTACAAATGGCGACGTCAACAATAACTTATTCACAATATTGATCGATTTAATACTCAATTGTGAACTACGAATAAATAATACTCATTGTGAATAAGTTATTGTTGATGTCACAATTTCTACTGTACGTGATATAGCCGAAAATTTTGCCAAAAACCAAGAAAAAAATGATTTTCGCGCCCAATCCTGACGCATAAGCCTTAAATTTCCTAGTCGAGCTTCGCTGCAGTCCACCCAGATGCGTGGTCAATAGAGTGCATTGAGTAGCCGATGTGCGAGCGAAGAGTTCAACAGAGGCACATTCCACTAAACCGGGCTGTTTCAGGAACGCGGTATTGATGGATGTAGTACAAACAATATTCTTATATAAAATGGCTCAACACTTAGTAATTTTCATATTGCATAATACATTTCAAGTTTCAAGTTCTTTATTGCTTTCATGTGTACAGTAGGTAGGTGTTATATTTATATAGAAAGGTACAACATGAAACCCCGTAATTAGATTATTTCAGACAATAATACACATCAGAATATGTAATAAAAATATTTAATGAAAATCAGTCATAATTAAGTACATACACAGTTCACGTAATGTCAATAGCACTGTTTTAATTCAATCTATAGTCCATAATATTTCTATGATTAATTACGTCGTTATTAAAGATGTTGACAATTTTTTGTTAAATATAAAATACAATACATACCTTATCATTATATTTAAAATAAACTACGAAATCAATAATGTACAAGATTATTTCCTTTAAGATATGTATAAGTTAATAACAAAATAGCTTTGATATAAATATGACCTATATATTGTATCCGAGATACTTTGAAATCTAAGCTATTAGTGGAACCACATATTTAAATATCATAGTTACATAATATCAGATATTAAAATTATAAAGACAGTAGAACGACAATGAAATGATATCAGAATAAATATAAATAATGGTGATAAATCAAAAATATAGCTATCTGATGAGATAGATTCATAAATCTATATCAACTGGCGGACAATTCTGGTGGGCAATGGAATATTTTAGCTAAACTCAGGTCCCCTGATAAAGATATACATATTTATCTTTGTTATTCAAATTATAATTATTAATAAGAACACAAAACACTTTGAACTTATGATAAAAGGTAAAATAACTTAAGGCAATACCAAACAAATTAATTTGTTCATAGTAAGTTTATATAACATGTGACTAATAAAGTTTATTTCAAGAGATCAATATTAAGTACAAGTTTAAAATTTATTATCAAGGAGTATTTATTAAACTTCAATGATAATATTACAATAGCATTTAATAATGGCAAACGGTTCCGAAAATATATAAAATAAATCGCACAATTCAGTATATAACTTAAGTGAAATAATATTATTAGTTTTAAACGCACACCCATGGGTGTTATTACAAAATATGTAATCAATAACAATACATTTAAATTCGATATTATTCTATTGCGTAATTTTAATTTATTTCCTAATAATAATGTATAATGATTAATCTAATCGGCTGGGATATTTTTCTCGAATTTAATCTTATGGTTAATACGTATAGTACCTACAAAACAAAATATTGTGCATTAATAATGTCTAAAAATAAATGTCATTTTTTCACCTTCAATCGACTTCTTAAAAATAAAAATTAATTAGGTCATGTACTTATATACCTATGTCCAATGACTTGCGATAAATTAAGGCGGGTCCGATAACATGTTTTTTTTTTCAACAAACAATTTTTCATATCGCATGGAGCGATAAACTTAAGAGCAGCGGTTCCTAACCCTTTTCAGCCGCGGACCCCCAAGGAAAACAAGCATAATGCCAAGGACCCCTGAGTGAAAAAAAGGTGCAATTTTCGGACAATATTATATTTTAGTGTTGGGACCGCGGACCCCCAAATATATGCTCGCGGACTCCCAGGGGTCCGTGGACCACAGGTTAGGAAACAATGCTTTAGAGGTTTCGAAGAAAGATAGACTTGAGAATGCAATAGTTCTCAAGGAAGTTATTATATAATTACGCATGGTTTTCTCCCGTATTTTTTTCTTGTCCACGTTCGTTTGTTCATGTGCATAATGTTGGTCTATCAGCTGTAACAGTGTTCAGTCGATGGAGAGCTGTGACATGAGCATGTCGGGCGGCGGCGGCAGGCCTGGCTGCAGCGTGACGGCCACTCCGCGGTTCAGCGACACCGCCGGGTAGAACGCACCGCGCAAACCCGTGAAAGCTATGTCGCCCTGTAAATATTCATTTTCATTTTTACTATTGTTAAACTAGCTTGTATTGAACTAATGAACAAATGCTTAGGAGTTAGGTAGTTTAACCACGCCCGTATTCCCCGGAGGGAAGCAGAGCTGTACAAATGTACACACATTTCGCCAGTATGTTTAGGTCCATTAGGGGGGCGAGGGAAGAGAGAAGAGGAGAGGATTTGAACCTGCGTCTTCTGGTTAGATATACCTGACATTATGACCACTAAGTCACCGCGAGTCCCGCCCGCCAGATCGAAATTTGCCTTAACATTTTGAATTTACGTCTTTGCGGTGACGGCAACAAAGTAATCTTCATAATTTTTCCTAATTGTAGCAGTGATATCCGAACGTATAGTACTCCCTGGGCGCAAGGATCGTGGCCAGGCGCCACGGACGTATTCTTCCTATGCGCGTTTCCGAACAGCGCACCGCGCATCCGTGCTGCGTCGCCAATTAGATTGCGGGCGTAACGCAGCTAAGCGCTGTGATTGGTTAACAAAGTGTGTAAGAATATGGCGGCTAAGTGTCATTTTGGTGTTTTATTAAAATTTTATGTCAAATGAAAAGGGACTGCGTCATTTAAATAACCCACCCGGACTATAAAATTATATCTATACTATATTACTATATAATATTATAAAGCTGAAGAGTTTGTTTGTTTATTTGAACGCGCTAAGATGAGCATCTCAGGAACTACGGGTCCGATTTGAAAAAATCTCTGTGTTAGATAGCCCATTTATCGAGGAAGGCTATAGGCTATACAGGAAAATTTTTTAAGCAGTGCGCAAAAAGAATTTGGTGGTTCAATATCAGTAATAGAACACATTTCCATGATTTTTTCAAAACTTTTTTTTTTAATTTTATCCGGCTTAAAATCAGCAAAATATGGACGTAATAATAACAATAGGCGCGCGCGGTGGACCATGGCTACAGCGGGGTGCACCCGGGGGCGCGGTGGCGGGGTGGCGCCTGCGCACCTCAGGGGTGGCCGCCCGCTAGTCCGCTCCGAGCACGCGCTGCCGTGACGTCGCGTCTAATCGCTTTCCCGCGCAAGCCCCGCGCCGCCGCCGCGCGTGTGTCGTACTTGTACCTACCGGTCACGGTGTAAGCGTGTTTTATGGTGCCAGTGTACGGAGTGTATTTAAAAAGTGCTTAAAATTTACGAGTAGCTCGCAGAATGTAGGTATGCCACGGAGAGCATACTCGCATGCCAGCCCATGGGATCTGTAACCCCACGGTCTCTAATGAAAGACCCAAACCCAGAACCACCCCAAGACTTAAGAGAGTGGCTTCTAATTCACCGCGAAGTCAACATCTTGCCGATGGATGTTGCATTGATCACATGTGTGGGACTGTACAATGTACCTACCTTGGTGGTCATTCAACAATTATTAAAATACGGTGTTTAGTGACATTTAGGGGTAAGCAATTATTTTTAATTAACAATTTTAGCGAATAAGTTATTTTTGATTGAACATTATTGTAAATAGATTGTAAATAGTGCAGTGATAGCCTAGTGATATGACCATTGGACTGCCAAGTCAAAGGTCTCGAGTTCGAATCCAAGGCACGCACCTCTGACTTTTCGAAGTTATGTGCGTATTAATAATTAATTATCACGCGCTTAAACGGTGAAGGAAAACATTGTGAGGAAACCTGCATGCCTGAGAGATTTTCTTGACGGCATGTGAAGTCTGCCAACCCGCAGTAGGCTTGCGTGGCGGACTATAGCCTAATCCCTCTCGTACTGAGAGGAGACCCGTGCCCAGTAGTGAGACAATGTAATGGGTTGATGATGATGATGATTATTGTAAATAGCTACTTAGTTGATTCCAATTTTATTACGCCTTACGGTCAATGTACTGATACAATGTAACCCGTCGTTCCTACGACGGCGACGGTGTCGAGTAGAACGAGCGCACAGCTGATGTGTTAGTACTTAAACACGCCCGCTTCGCCGCGCGCTGGCGAGTTAGCCATGAAAATCTGTTTCAAAGTAGACACCGTTCGTTAACGATAACTTTATTTTTATGTACTAAGACATATCAAAATAAAAAATTGGTGTTTAATGAAATTCGTTTTAAGTTTAATTCGTCAAAGTTTGCGCACTGAATAAAAGGTAATCCTGTATATCATCACGCTAAGACCAATAGGAGCGGAGAATAAATGTTTTTTTTTTTTGCAAAAACGGGATTACCTAATTTAAATGCAGAAAAGCCGAGAAACCACGCGTGCGAAGCCGTTGGCGGAAAGCTAGTATAAATATAAAATTGGTATAAAATGCATATAAAAAGATAGCAATTGGTGTCTGTTTGTTCGTGTACCTGCGGCTGGTCGTCGACGGTGAAGCGCAGCGTGCCCTTGCGAGGTCCAGCAGCACGCCCACGCTGGCCCCGCGCCGCACCCCGCCCGGCGCGCGCCCGCCGTGGGCCCCGCCGTGCACGAACCACGACCGCGACCCGTCGATGTACATCGCCCCACCCCAGCGCGTCGCTGCCTACGGGACACACACGCACGTTTATATTCAAATAATTGATGATAGTGATAATCAAATGCTAAAATGAACCTTTTAATAAAAAGTTAAAGGAAAAGAATTCTTTCTTTATTAACCCAGTCACGAACAATGCACACACTATTAAAATAATCAAAATTCTAAACTAAAGAATATATTTAAATAAAACTACTTTTTACGGATTTTATCGCGTTTATATTGATTATTTTAAATTCCCGACGTTTCGGATCCTTTACAGCATCCATGGTCACGGGTGGACTGAGGTGTTGGGCGTCCTAATGTCAAAATTATCAACAGCTACCCTACATTTTGTTGATTATTATTTATGCCGGTCACGCAGAATGAGCTCACCGTATCCTTAGGTCCGTAAAAAGTAGTTTTATTTCAATGTCTAATATTCGCGTAAGTGTTAGAAACTAAAGAATCATATATGAAAAAAGGCATAATAAACAAAGTATTATATGCCCCATGGGTGTGCCCAAATGGCCCAGTTCAGCTAAAAGTCAGACCTCTGGTAAGCCGCCTGGCGCTGATTTTCAACGAGCCCTCAAACTGAGTTTAAAGATATGCACGTCACATACACACAAAATACAATTGATTTCAGCCTCCGCCTTTTTGAGTCGGTTGAGAACACGTTTCGCTCCAAAGAAAGGCAGTACACACGGCTACACATCACGCTATACCA